>JAAEAF010003770.1:0-22705 GCA_011037195.1 Triatoma infestans | reverse complement strand
ATCTGGTGTGAAACACTCACACAATTTTCTCTTACTCCAGTTCTCAAGAGTAGAAGTGACAAATTTTATAGTTTGTGTACCAAATGTAATGAAATCCGTCGAAAGCGGGAAAAACTACTCTGTTTAGTAAAGGCGCACTTCCGGTTTACTAATTGTCTTGAAACTCGGAAGTTCAGCCGCCGATGTAGTGCTATGTAATTATGGCTGGATGCTAGAATGGTATAATCAACTGTGAGAGCACTTTAGAGGAAAACATAAGCCCAGGCCTCCCCTAAAAGCGTCATTTGAAGAATGTTGCCAGAGAAATGGTTTAAATAAAAGTTGTAGATGTTTGCATGGCGAGCTTATATTGGTAGCGTAAAGGAAATCGTCGGAGCCAGTTGTGAGAACAATGCAACAAAGAAAATAAATCATTAAGTGAAGTGGTAAAGTAAACGCACTTTCGGTTATCATATTTGTTTCAAGCTCGGAATTTCAACAACAGTTAAATCTGATTATTTAGTTGTGAGAATTGCACTGTAAATACACTGAAATTGCACTGTAGATGGAAACCTAACCCAATACCCAATGAAAACCCAGTATCAAACCCCACCCACCCCCATGAGTGGCCTTAAATGAATTTTCCCAGAGAAATGTTTCAAATAAAAGTTGTAGCTCTTTGTATTGTAGATGATATACCAAGTTGGAGGGAAATCGTTGGAGGTATTTTTGAGAAAATTGCAAAAACGTAAAAAAACCACCAAGTAAAGTGGTACTTCCGCTTGAGGAATTTTGACAAGTGACCCACTGTCAGATGTCATGATGATACCTAGACGGAATATCAAGTTTCAACATTCTACGGTTTTTCGCTTTTGAGCTATGCTGTTCACATACATACACAGACACACGGACACACACACACACACACACAGACCATTTGCTTAAAACCACTTTTTTGGACTCAGGGGACCTCGAAACAGATATTTCCGGTGAAAACTCGATATCGAAAATATGACACGATTACAATACTTCCTCTTACTAGGAGTAAGAGAAAGTAAAAAATAAATGAAAAGAACAATAAATTTTATTTATTTGCTCTCTGGTAAGTAAGGAACACCAGAAAAGCCTTTGCTAGATCTGGGAAGAAATGATATCTGATTCTTCAATTACAAGAATTATATCACTTTCCATTTTCCGATAGGATCTTGGATATTTTTCCTCCCATGTACAAGGATTTTAAGTACATTAATGCCATAAATTTTTCTATTGCATGTTCACCTAGTTCCTGAAAAATGTTCCCTTCTAAATAATAGACAAAGCAATCTCTTATAATGCCAAGATAACACCAATCTCATTTACTTTCAATCGAAATCTCCTGGAACATATTAACACAACTGGAGGCTATTTGCTGTATATGTCGCTTGAAATCAAGAAAATCATTTCCTTTTATTCTCTTTCTCTACCCCCTCTCTCGCTTATTCCTAGCAACAGGAAGTATTGGAATTGTGACAAATTTTAGAAATTGACTTTTCACCGGAAATACATGTGTTGAGGTCCCCCTCGTCAACACAATGAAATGTAGTTGGTAATGGTGTATTGTTTTTTGTGGTAATTTGTAGTAGCGTATAGCACGAGCGATTTTGTAAAAGGCTTGTGTGTATGTTTAAAGAGAAGCGAAGTAATCTATATCTCAGAAGTACCTTGTCTATTATCTCAGAAGTAATCTTGTGTGGTCCCATACTGAAGTGGTTTGAAGATTATCTTCAGAATAGAAAATGCCGGGTAAGGTGGCACTCGGAGGTATCACGTTGGTTCGATGCTGTATCTGGTGTGTACCTCAACGATCACACCTTGGACCGTGGCTCTTCCTAATTTTTATTAACGACCTACTACTAAGGATCTCGGACGTTGAGGTGCTTGCATTTGCGGATGACTTGAAGTTTTTCCATAAAGTTGCTTCTGTGTCGGACTGCATTATAATTCAAGATACCCTCCGCATTGTTTCTGACTGGTGCTGCAGTAATGGCATGGAGCTTAATGTTAAAAAATGCCAAGTCATTTCTTTTTATCGTAAAAAGAGTTTTATATCGTATCAGTACCTCATTGATGGCAAACCATTGGAGAGGACTCGTAACGTGAAGGATTTAGGAGTTACTCTGAGTCATGATCTCTCTTTGACGAATCAGTTTGAATATGTATGTAGGAAAGCATCGAGAGCGCTGGGTTTTGTAATAAGGCACACTCGTGATCTTAGAGATCCCAAAGCGGTGCTAACTATGTAATGCATAAGTTAGAAGCCTTCTTGAGTATGCGTCGTTGATTTGGTGTCCTTACACTAAGAAGCTATACAAACCCGTTTTATCAGGATTTTAACAAAAGGTTATCCAGCGGTGCTACTCATTTCTGCTCTCTAGAGTCTAGAAGACGTAATGCTGGTCTTCTATTCTTAAAGAAGCTCTTGAAATGGTGAAATTGATTGCATGGCGCTACTTGCTGCTATTCCTTTTCATGTACCACCTCGCTGCTTGCGCAGTACTTCGCATTTCGTGGTCCCTGCCGTTAAGACTAATGCGCTGTTCAACGCTGACATCATTTGTAGAATATGCAGGTCATGGAATGAGTATATTCCTAGTGATGTGGATTTCCAAATGGCGTCTGGACTTTTCAAGAAACATTTTTTCATTACTTGAAGTTTTACTGTTAAATGTGCATGTATTACTTTACTATTATTATATTTATGTATCACTTGTAATGACTTCAACCATAAGGCTTATGCCGTTTGTTGATAAAATATATATAAAAATTCAGCATCCGTATGTTGGTGGTCGCAAAACTCGAAAAGTAGTCGATGGATTGACTTGAAATTTTTACACAACGTTACATTTTTATATAAGAGTGTTTATATACATACTTTTTATTCCGAAGTTCCCACGGAAAAAGGGAAATTCCGAGCTAAAATCCGTTCAAACGCGTTAGCACTTGCCGTCCGTCATATTGCGTTAGCACTATGACGGATTGCACTATAGGTATTGCTGCTACGTTGATGAAAGGAGGTAGAACAGCGCATTCAGCTCTTAAACTGTCATGACTTAAACATGCACTTCACAGAAAACCCAACATGTAACATTTCTAAAACATCAGGAATAAGGAAGGTTCTTCGGACGTGCAAAATCATTGTATGGGATGAGTGTACAATGGCTTATAAGAAGTCATTGGAAGAATTAGACCATACATTGAAAGACTTGCGAAATAATCAGGTTCCATTTGGTGGAGCATTGGTGTTACTAGCCGGTGACTTCAGGCAAACGCTTCCAAGTCATACCTCGCTCAACACCAGCTGATGAATTGCATGCCTGCTTGAAATATTCAACTCTTTGGAGCACAGTAAAAAAAATTCATTTAACAACGAATATGAGAGTTCAACTTCAAAACGATCCAACAGCTGCCATATTTTCAAGACAATTACTCGAACTCGGTAACAGCACTGCTCCTACAAATCCGGAAACGGGAAAAATCACCTTCCCATCTAATTTCTGCAACATTGTACATTCAAAAGAAGAATTAGTAGACAGGGTATTCCAAAGCACCGAAACAAATTATCAAAATCACGCATGGTTAAGCCTAAAAATCAGACTGAGCCACAGCGAAGCGTGGTCGGGTTAGCTAGTAAGAAATAAATAAGAAAACACTGCTGGATTAAATTATCTTTACAGAAATTTAAATACTTTTCAATATAACAACAATAGGTATGCTTATTAAATCAATTATTTAGCTAGAATAAATGTTAAACTCTTATAACTGGCACTGAAGTTAAATGAGCGATTCCTGATACAAATGTTCTGTTTCGTCTAATTCACACTCTCTTCTGAAAGCAGAATTTAGACTGCTTAAAGAATGCTCTACTCTAGCAGGGGATTTTTCACCTACAAAACAGTTGGCCAAATGGCATTGCCTTACCCTAACGGATTCTTGTTCCTTTGTCTCTTCAATAGCACTGACCTTAATTTAATACTAACTGACTCTTTCCCCTTCACTAAAATACACTATTTGAAGTTGCTAAAATTCACTATTTTATTTTCCAAAATTATTTCACTTAAAATATTATCAAAATTGACTAAACTATTTTTCCCAATTGCTACTTCCCCTACACAAAGTTGGTATTCTGTTCAGGAGCTACTAAAACACCTGACACGATGAAATCAGTCATAATACATCACCTGGAAGGGCGACGCTACTGATTTTTACTTTCTCTTACTCCTAGTAAGAGGAAGTATTGTAATCGTGTCAAATTTTCGATATCGAGTTTTCACAGGAAATATCCGTTTTGAAGTCCCCTGAGTCACAAAAAAAGTGGTTTTTAGCAAATAGTCTGTGTGTGTATGTATGTGAACAGCATAGCTAAAAAATGAAAAACCGTAGAAAGTTGAAACTTGATATTACGTTTACGTATCACCATAGGATCTGACGGTGCGTTATCTGTCAAAATTCCTCAACCGGAAGTACCACTTTACTAGTTTTTTATTTTTACGTTTTCGCGATTTTCTCAAAAATGGCTCTGACGACTTCCTTGGAACTTCCTATATAAACTAAACATACAAAGATCTACAAATTTTATTCAAAACATTTCTCTGGAAAAATTCATTTATGGGCAGTTATTGGGGAGGGGGTGGGGTTATGTTTTTCTCTAAAGTGCTATCATAGTTGAATATACAATTCATAAATCCAAACAAAATTAATTAGAAATAAATAGATGGCCAAAATTCCAAGTTTCAAGAAAATTAGTAAACGGAAGTGCGCTTTTACTGGACAGTTTTTTTCAGTTTTCGACGAATTTCATTAAATTTGGTACACAAACTATAAAATTTGTCAATTATAATTTTCGAACTGGAGTAAGAGAAAGTTGTGTGAGTGTTCACACAGATTTTTACGTTTCTCTTACTCATAGTAAGAGAAGTATTGTAATCGTGTCAAATTTTCGATATCGAGTTTTCACCGGAAATATCCGTTTTGAGGTCCCCTGCGTAAAAAAAAGTGGTTTTTAGCAAATGGTCTGTGTGTGTGTGTGTGTATGTGTGTATATGTATGTGAACAGCATAGCTCAAAAACGAAAAACCGTAGAAAGTTGAAACTGATATTCCGTTTAGGTATCACCATGGGATCTGACTGTACGTTATCTGTAAAAATTCCTCAACCGGAAGTACCACTTTACTAGTTGATTTTTTACTTTTTTGCGATTTTCTCAAAAATGGCTCCGACGATTTTCTTTAAACTTTAAACATCAACCACACATACAAGAGCTACAACTTTTATTTAGAAACATTTCTCCGGGAAAATGCATTGAAGGGCACTTTTGGGGGAGGGGTGGGGTTAGGTTTCCATCTAAAGTGCTATTTCAGTTTATTAGACAATTCTGTCATCTAAATAATGTTAATTAGAATTAAATATGTTGTTGAAATTCCGAGTTTGAAAAAATCGGATAACCGGAAGTGCGTTTACTTTACCACTTTATAATGATTTATTCACTTTTTCGCAATTTTCTCAAAAATGGCTCCGACGATTTTTTGAAACTTCATATATAAACTAAACATGCAAAGATCTACAACTTTAATCTAAAACATTTCTCTGGGAAATTCTTTTAGGGCACTTTTAGGGGAGGGTTGGGGTTAGATTTTCATCAAAGTGCTATCCTAGTTGATTATACAATTCTATCATCCAAAAATAATTAATTAGAAATAAATAGATGGCCAAAATTCCGAGTTTCAAGAAAATTAGTAAACCGGAAGTGCGCTTTTACTGAACAGTTTTTTCAGTTTTCGACGAATTTCATTAAATTTGGCACACAAATTATAAAATTTGTCAATTATAATTTTAAGAACTGGAGTAAGAAAAAGTTGTGTGAGTGTTTCACACCAGATTTTTAAATTTGGAATACTATGTGAACAAATATAAACTGTCAGATTTTAGATAGTTTTGCAGAATTTGTGGCATTAAATTTGAAATAAATGGTGATGGCGTGCTCTTCCACTCCCTACCTGCTTGGATTTTACAGGTTAGTAGTTGTCCCCCAATATTCTTTATATTTTTGTGGAAACAATTGAGCAAAATATTAAAAGAAATTTTTCTCATTTTATATATAATTTTATTAATTGGAAGAATCATCAAAAGGAAGAATGAAACTAATTTTCACAAATATGTTTTTCTGTTAATTGATAAATATACATTTTCTACTGTTACTATATACGTATCAATTATTACAACATAAGGCGATTAAATGTTTACGATATGTTCGAAGCATTTAACCAAACAAAGTGGGTGGTGAACTGTTACCTTTTCATAATATTATTGGTAACCACAGGTCAGCCATAGAAAGGAAGAAGTTTGCCAAAATGTAATGCCATACACCCACCCCATTCCAATATATCTACTATTGCCAAAAAGGTTTGCTATCAAATTTAGGATTCAATAATTAGGCCCAATGATTGATAGAGTGAACCATTCATTTCCTCACATTATTTCGGATATTAATTTAGAGTCAGCTGCGACCTAAATGAAATTCAATCCAATATCTTTCATTTCATAAAATTAATTTCTTGCACTAAAGATGCTTCTCGCTTTTTCTTTTTAGAATTAGAATTAGAATGACGTGGGGGGGGGGGACTCCAACCCAGGCACTGGCTGCAGCCTACCCATTGAGACTTATTGTGCCAACCCCACAATACCTAGCAGAGAAATCTTCCCCTCTTCATGAGATCAAGGACCTTCCTCACCAATCCTTCTTGCAGTACGATCTCCTGCGACCGCAACGTGCTAAACATCTCGTACCGCAATTTGCCGATCGTGACACAATTAAACAGCAGGTGAGAGGCCGTCTCCTCCTCTTCCTGACATACGTAGTCTACACAAGGGCACCGACTCAATTAACCCCACCTTGTGCAGATGTGTTATGAACTTACCATGCCTTGTAAACAGGCCCGCTATCAGACAAATGTGATACCTGCTTAAATCCAGGGTTTCTCTGGTTCTTCTCTTGCACAACCTCTTGCATAACCATTTTGCCCCGTTTTGCTCCATTGGCGACTATGCTCTCTCCGAGTCCAATTCCTCAGAGACGCCCTCGTCATAGTTTTGGCTATCACCAGAACAGGTTCCGGCCCACAGAATGGAGTGTTCGCTCCATTCCTGGCCAGTTGGTCGGTTAGCTCATTATCTTTTATCCTCTTGTGTCCCTGCACCCATACCAGTCGCAACTCTATTGTGTCGGGAAAGCAACTCCAGAGAGTCTCTACACTCCCTGTCTAGGGAAGAACGGATTCTAAAGGCCCATTTTTTTACTTTCTCTTACTCCTAGTAAGAGAAAGTATTGTAATCGATGGTTTTCACCGGAAATATCCGTTTTGATGTCCCCTGAGCCAAAAAAAAGTGGTTTTTAGCAAATGGTCTGTGTGTGTATGTGTCTGTGTGTATGTATGTGAACAGCATAGCTCAAAAACGAAAACCGTAGAAAGTTGAAACTTGATATTCCGTCTAGGTATCACCATGGCATCTGACAGTGGGTCACCTGTCAAAATTCCTCAACCGGAAGTGCCACTTTACTTATTGTTTTTTTTACTTTTTTGCAATTTTCTCAAAAATGGCTGCAACGATTTTCTCCAAACTTGGTATATCAACTACAGATACAAAGAGCTACAACTTTTATTTGAAACATTTCTCTGGGAAAATTCATTAAGGCACTTAGGGGGAGGGGTGGGGTTAGGTTTTCATCTAAAGTGCTATTTCAGTTTATTAAACAATTCTAACATCTAAATAATGTTAATTAGAATTAAATATGTTGTTGAAATTCCGAGTTTGATAAAAAATCGGATAACCGGAAGTGCGTTTACTTTACCACTTTACTAAATGATTTTTTCACTTTTTCGCGATTTTCTCAAAAATGGCTGCGACGATTTTTTTGAAACTACTATATTAACTACTCATACAAAGAGCTACAACTTTTAATTAAAACAACTCTCTAGGAAAATTCATTTAATGGCACTTTTAGGGGAGGGGTGGGGTCATGTTTTTCTCTTAAGTGCGATCATAGTTGATTATACAATTCTATCATCCAAACAAAATTAATTAGAAATAAATGGATGGCCAAAATTCAGAGTTTCATGAAAATTAGTTAACCGAAAGTGCGCTTTTAGTGAACGATTTTTTTTCAGTTTTCGTCATATTTGAATTAATTTGGTACACAAACTATAAAATTTGTCAATTATAATTTTGATAACTGGAGTAAGAGAAATTGTGTGAGTGTTTCACACCAGATTTTTTTCTTTTTAAAAAAATTATTTAGTTTTCTTTTATTTCGTCAATTATTAATTTCTTTATTAAATTAATGCTTTCATATATATGCACATATCCTTGTTTTCTTCCATACAATAAGAGCATAAATTCATGAGATAAAACGTTCACAATGATAGAAATATCCATAATATTTGCTAAAATAAATGTCTTTTGTATGACAAAGTCTACTTAGATATCTTTAGAAATGTCGCAGAGACCACCATCTTGTATTCATTATTACTAAACATAACATGAATACAAATAATCTTGATCCAAAAAAAAAAATAAGAATTGCAATTAGAATTTTTTTTATTAAAAAAATAAGAATAAGAATTAAAAAAAAAAAATTCAAATAAAAGTGATAGGTATCTGTATGTGTAGTTAGTGTAAAGTAATTGGTGCAGTATAGTTAGTTGTATGTGAGTTGTGTAGCGTTTGCACAAGCGGTGTTGTAAGGGGGAGTATGTGTGTGAATATGTTTTAGTGAGATGTTTAATAAAAAATGAATAAGATACCACTAGTTTAAAATAAATAAATTAACAAGATTGTAATTTAGTCGTTAATTTTAAGCTTATAAATTCACAAAAACTCTCGCACTTAAATATTCTTTTACTAGATTCAATTTTAAACATAAATGTTGAACTTGAACACTTCTTGGCACACTGATACTCCCCAATCGACTGCTGCAAGTCGAATGATACTTGTTGAACAGCTACATGGAATGACTGTTTTAATACGACTAGCTTAAATGTGTGAATAAGATGGTCTCAGCTATAGACTGGCTTGTTCTAGGAGATGGTTTTCTCCTTTTAGAAAGGAGTGTGCCAAACATATTGTCTCGCTCTAACAATATGTAGCCCCTTTTCACCTGTAAACTATTGCCAGCAAATATAAATTTCATTTAAATTGATATATATATATATATAAAATTTCTTGCTTCTACCTTCCATCAATTAGTTTACATATTAAATGTAACCGGTTAATGTTTTCGTGGAGAATATTGAATAGTACGTAAAGTTGCACTACAGTCAACTGCATTTCATGAGACCCGGGAATTTTGACACCCTAACCCTATGGCGCAAAAAGTTAAAAAGCAATAAAACCCCTGGGGAAGACTTACTGGTGGCTGAATTCTTTAAGAATATCGGTGACCTTACTTTAAATCAAATGTACACTCTTATGCTTGAAATTTGGGAAACTGAACAAATACCGAAAGACTGGGGTACCAGTTTACTATGTCCAATATATAAAAGAGGTGACAAGCTTCAGTGCGATAATTATCGTGGTATATCCCTGCTAGGTGTGGCATACAAAATTTTCTCCAATGTGCTGTTAAAAAAGCTTAATTCCTTCGCTGAAAAAACATCCTTAAAGACTATCAGTGTGGTTTTCGTCGAGGAAAAGGTACAACGGACCAGATATTTGTGATGCGGCAACTGTTGGAAAAGTGCTGGGAGTACAAAATTGATTTGCATATTCTCTTTATCGACTATCGCCAAGCGTTTGATAGCGTGGATAGATCTAAATTAATTGAAGCACTATTAGAATTTCGGATCCCGTATAAGTTGGTTAGATTGATTAGCATGACAATGAATAATAATAATGGAAAAGTGCTAGTTGGTGGTAAGCTGAGCAAAACGTTTCCAATATCGGCGGGCGTAAGACAAGGCGATGCACTTTCAGCTATTCTCTTCAACCTGGCCCTTCATAAGGTATTGCAGAGGCAGAACATTGCCGGGAACATCCTCCAATCATGTAACCAGGTGTGTGCGTACGCGGATGACATTTGTCTGATAGCTCGCAGTGTCCCATCACTTATAGAAACATTTAGTAATCTAAATAAAGAGAGTAAAAAAATGGGGCTAAGAATTAACGAAAGCAAAACAAAGTATATGAGCACTAGCCCAGACCGCAGCTGTGCAGAATTTAAGGCAGAAGGTTTTGCATTCGAACGCGTTAAAAGCTTTACCTACCTGGGGTCCGAACTAAATGATGAAAATAAAATGACAAACGAAGTAAATAAAAGAATTATGTCTGCAAACCGAGCGTACTTTGCTAACACAAAGTTGTTTAAAAGTTCGTATCTATCCAGAACCTCGAAGATAAGGCTCTACAGAACTTTGATCAGGCCAGTACTTACCTATGGTGCTGAAACATGGACACTTACAGCTGCCGCGATAAATAGTTTAAATGGTTTTGAAAGAAAAATTTTAAGGAGGATTTATGGTCCAGTTTTCGATGCTACTTCTCGCACATGGAGGCTCAGAAAGAACTGCGAACTGTATACTTTGTATGGGGACGAGAATGTGGTCCGTTTCATCAAGGCTCGCCGCTTAGAGTGGTTAGGCCACGTTGCAAGGATGCCAGAAGACAGAATGCCGAGCAGACTCCTGCGTGGTACTGTCATAGGCAAGAAGAAGAGAGTTGGCCGACCGCGAAGACGCTGGCTTGACGATGTTGAAGAGGACTTAAGAAACCTGGGTGTAACAGGATGGAAAGCAAAAGCAGCCGATAGAGATGTCTGGAGTCGAGTTGTTAAGGAAGCCAAGGCCCACCCCGGGCTGTAGAGCTACGTAGTAAGTAAGTAACCCTATGGCGCAACAGCTCATAAAGGGCCAAGGCTTGCCAGTCGGCGGCGATTTGAATAGGGGAAGCGTGTGGTAAGCACGCCGCAGTTCCCACGCTGTTTAGGTTTAGTTCCGGACTTCGCTACCTAGGGCGCTACTAACTGTAACTTCCCATCGTAACTCCCTTTTTTCACGATGCTGGGTCAAACACCTACCTACTTTACCCCCACGGGAATCGGAACCCTGAATTCTTGTACGAAAGACGAGCGCGCTAGCCACTAGTCCAACGCGTGAGGACCGGGAATTTTACAACACTTGACTGTGAAGTAGATGCATACGAGTCAGTGAATGAGGTGAACCAGAGAAGTACTACTATCGGTGGCGAAGGAAAGCATTAGAGTGGAGGGAAGAGCGACCGCGCGAGAGGAGAGGGCTGGAGAGAGGAATGATTGATTCTGCTGTTGCGAGCGGTGAGACGCCGTGAGGGAGCTACCTAAGAAAAAAAAAAACGCTCATAATACACCTGTTACGCATGACTACATTAAGCCAGACGTAATACAACTGTAGCCGTAATACAATTGGCCAGGCAATTTACCAGCATTAAGAAGTGAGCTCAGATCACACGACCGCAGCAGATCCTAGAGGTAGATCAGGTACACTGTCTGTTGTCCGTCTGTGTCGACCCCTCCCGTTAACACCTCTAAAATCAACCTCCTCAACGACACCGGTGTAACTGATAGACTATATTAATTAGTGTAATTAACTGTGTAAGACACATTAACACCTGTAAAACAAAATTGAAAAAAAAATCAGACAAAGTAACAAACTATCAGTATTAGTAGATAACCACTACTAGTAGATATTGTAAATATTATGTAATTCTATGTCTGAATGTGTGAGTGTATGGCCTTGTAATAGTTAGGTTAGCCGTAGCCATAGATTTGATGTAAACTATTAATTTTCTAATCAATGGAGTAAATAGTGCTTTAGTTGGTGGTTAAATAGATGAGTCATTAAATGTTCACCTCTATTCAACTTTTTATTTTCCAAATATACACATAAGTTATAAATTTCTTATGTTTTGAAGATTATTAACCAGTTTTATTTTTTTATGTAAGTACACCAAAAAATGTATAAATTAATCTATAATTTTATTACTTTCTTTTACTCCTAGTAAAAAGAAGTATTGTAATCGTGTCAAATTTTCGATATCGAGTTTTTACCGGAAATATCCGTTTTGAGGTTCCCTGAGTGCAAAAAAATGGTTTTTAGCAAATGGTCTGTGTGTTTGTGTCTGTATATAAACAGCATAACTCAAAAACGAAAAACCATAGAAAGTTGAAACTTGATATTCCGTTTAGGTATCACAATGGCATCTGACGGCGGTGGCCATCTGTCAAAATTCCTCAACCGGGAAGTACCACTTTACTAGTTTTTTTTTTTTTACTTTTTTGCATTTTTCTCAAAAATGGCTCCGACGATTTTCTTCAAATTTCGTACGTCAACTACACATACAAAGGGCTAAAACTTTTATTTGAAACGTTTCTCCAGGAAAATTCATTTAAGTGCACACTTGGAGGGGGGGTGGGGTTACAGCTTCTTCTAAAGTGCTATCATAGTTGTTTATACAATTCAATCACCCAAACAAAATTAATTAGAAATAAATAGTTGGCTCAAATTCCGAGTTTCACGAAAATTAGTAAACCGGAAGTGCGCTTTTACTAGACAGTTTTTGACGAATTTCATTAAATTTGGTACACTAGCTATAAAATTGGTCAATTATAATTTTGAGAACTAGAGTTAGAGAAAGTTGTGTGAGTGTTTCACACCAGATTTTTTTTTTTTTATTATTATATTCTGTTTTTTTGTTTCTTGATTTATGTCTTTCAAAAAAGAACCTGTTGTATTTGTATGTTGTAGGCCTTGAAAAAGACAATTTGTCGAAACGTTGGTAAGAATTTAATTTTTTTTTTTTATTTTTTTAAACAGACGGAATCTCACAATCCTTTTCCTTCATATAAGAACGGTCGAGAAGAATCTTCCATATTTGACAATACATTTAATTCTAATACATACACGAAAGAATCGTATAATAAACTAAGTATATTTAACTAGTGAAAATGGTATTTTTAGTTACTGATCATTGGAGCCTTTTTCGAGAATTTTGCGACAAGTGAAAAAAAAAAAAAAAAAAAATTCAGTAAACACGCAGTTAATGGATTTTGATATAGAAACGTTCATGTTAGATACGGTGGGTGGAACATAAACGAAATACCAAATTCACTAATTGTCTGTATTTCTTTGTGTTTGAACCAAATATCACGAAAACTCAAAATTTATATATATATATATATATTTTTTTTTTTTTTTTTGAGGTCCCCTGAGCCTAAAAAAATAGTTTTTAGAAAATGGTGTGTGTATTGTATTTGAACAGCTCCAAAATGAAAAAAATCATAAAAAGTTCAAACTTGATATTCCGTTTAGGTATCACCATGGAATCTGACGGAGTGTTATCTGTCAAAATTCCTCAACCGGAAGTACCACTTTACTAGTTGATTTTCTTACGTTTTTGGGATTTTCTCAAACATAGCTTCGACGATTTTCTTTAAACTTGGTGTATCGACTACACATACCAAAGAGCTACAACTATTATTTAAAACATTTCTCCGGGAAAATTCAATTAAGGGCACTTCTGGGGTAGAGGTGCGGTTAGGTTTTCATCTTAATTGCTATTACAGTTTATTAGACAATTCTGTCATCTAAATAATGTTAATTAGAATTAAATATGTTAAAAGAAATTCCGAGTTTGAAAAAAAATTCGGATAACCGGAAGTGCGTTTGTTTTAACACTTTACTAAATGATTTTTTTTTCACTTTTTCGGGATTTTCTTCAAAATGGCCGACGATTTTGTTGAAACTACGTATATAAACTAAATATCCAAAGATCTACATCTTTTATTTGAAACATTTCTCGGGGGAAATTCATTTAAGGGCACTTTTAGGGGTGGGGTGGGTTACAGCTTCCTCTAAAGTGGTATCATACTTTGATTATACAATTCTATCATCCAAAGAAAATTAATAAGAAATAAATAGATGGCCAAAATTCCAAGTTTTAAGAAAATTAGTAAGCCGGAAGTGCGCTTTTACTGAACATTTTTTTTTTTCAATTTTTGACGAATTTCGTTATATTTGGTACAGAAACTATAACATTTGTCAATTATAATTTTGAGAATAGGAGTAAGGGAAAGTTGTGTGAGTGTTTCACACCAGATTTTTTTTTACTTTTTTTGCGATTTTTTCAAAAATGGCTCCAACGATTTTCTTAAAACTACACATACAAAGAGCTACAATTTTTATTTGAAACATTTCTCCGAGAAAATTCATTTAAGGGTACTTTTGGGGGAGAGTTAGGGGGGTTAAGTTTTTTCTCTAAAGTGCTATTTCAGTTTATTACACAATTCTATCATCTAAATATTAATTAATTAGAATTAAATATGTTGCTGAAATTCTGAGTTTGGAAAAAAAAAAAATCAGAAGACCGGAAGTGCGTTTTTTCTGAACAGTTTTCTTTCAATTTTTGCGATTTTCTCCATATAAAACATCGACGAATTTGATTAAATTTGGTATACTAACTATAAAATTTTATAGGAACCAGGAGATTGTTATCCTTTCCGATAGTCAAGCAGCCATTAGAGCATTGAGTGCATCAGTTATCAACTCTAAAATGGTTTGGGCATGCCTAGATAAACTTAATAATCTAGGCAGGACGAATAAAGTTGTGCTTTGGTGGGTGCCGGGGCATGTTGGCATTGAAGGGAATGAGATGGCCGACGCCCTGGCCAAGATAGGCGCTAGGACCCCACTTCTAGGGGATCCCCTATTTTTGTGGGATTAGCGACCAGTTTCTGTTGGAAGAACTTAGGAAGGAAGAGAAGACGCGGAGATCTCAACTCTGGTATTCCCTCCCCGGTTTGCGGCAGGCCAAGATCTGCTTGGGAAATTATAACTGACGGAGATCGGAGGCTTGCATTGATTTGAGCAAGAACAAGCTCCGCGTTCTTACGGGTTTCCTCACGGGGCATTGCCGACTTAGAGGACACCTGGGTGAAGCTAGGTTTGGAAAGTGATAGCTCATGCAGATTCTGTGGGGAGCTGGAAGAAACTCCATTGAATCTCCTAACAGACTGCGAGGCTGCCACTCAGAGAAGGTTCAAGAACCTGGGTAGCTACCAGGTGGAGGAGGGGCATATACCCTCTCTAGAGCCCGACAGGGATTCCTTAGGGATCTCAGACTGATGGAGGTGTTGTAGAACGGATGTTCAGCTGGGACATCTGTTCGGGTGCTGTGGGCAAGCCTGCGGCATAGCACAATAGACCGGATAAAAGGTCGCAGTGCATGCCCCCCCCCGCGCTTCAAAAAAAAACAAAACTATAAAATTTGTCAATCACAATTTTGAAAATTGGATTTAATGAAAAACGGGTGGTGAGTGTTTCACACCAGATTATTTATTTATTTTTTCTGTTATTCATGTTTTTCTCGAAAACGGCTCTAACAATTTTCATAAAATTCTTATATTATCCAAACAAATGAATAGCTATCACTTTAATTTGAAACATATTCGCGTAGAAAATCAATTTTTTGGGGGTTGTGGGGGAACAGTAAAGTTAACCTTTCTTCTATAAAGTACCACCTCAATAAAATATATAACTCTACCAGCTATACAATATTATAACGCCCAGCTATCAAATATATGTGGTTGGTTTTATGTTATTGGCGTGGTCTTCACTTCCCTATATGTTCGGGTTAGTAGGTTAGTACTTGTCTCCCTCTCCCTTCCATACCTCTAGAGTTATGTTAGGACAATTGAGGAATAATTGAAATTTATAGAAAATTTGAAATTTCATAAATAATAAAATTGTATTAATAGGAATAAGAGATAGTCGTGTGAGTGTTTCACATCATTTTTTTTTTTAGCTGAGATAAAATAATGCTACTGAAAGGTGTATAGATTCATGTACATTGATCCAGAGATTAAAAAATATAATATTAATCAATCAAAAAAAAATAATAATAATAATAATAATGTCAATTACAATAAACTGGATTGTTAACGATGAACTTAAGAATCACCGATGGTGGGCCGAGGGAGTATTTGCGGAAGGAAACAATAAAACTGGGTCATGAGTATTTGCATCTGTTTCCATCATTTCGAATTATTCCCTTCTCCTCTATTATTCCTCACTTTCTTTCTTATATCATGTACTTTTACAGCCAACCCTAATTTCTCCTTTTAATAGAATGTTTTTTATAATATTTACTGGTTTAGTTACAAATCGCAACTTAAAAAGCCAGCTGCAAAGTTATGCATCATTTTTTTTTTTAATTTCCCCGTGAAGTATTTTATTGCGTAATTGGAAATTAAATTTTTCTTAGGAAATCCATGGTTTCAGGTTGTGGCCCGGAGAAAAAGGTTTGCGAAAAAGATAATGATCAGGGTGGAACATTGAAGGAATGAATGGTACATTTTGAGTTGGTTCCCGATGGGCGAGCTATTACATCTGAATCTATTCAGCAAAATTGGATAGGGTCTATGTTGTTCTGGCTGAATAGTACCCATCTTTAATCAACAGTAAAAAAGTTCTTCTGCAGCAATATAATTACAAGACCACACACACACTTTGCGTCAGACTGCCTCAAAAATTAATGCGCTGGAGTTTGAACTTCTTCATTACCCTGCTTATAACCTAGACCTCCCTCCTTTGGACTACCACTTATTCCGATCCATGGCTCATTTTTTTGCGGGGCAAAAATTTTATTATGAAAGAGGAGGTGAAAGCAGCTTGTATTATAATACTTTGCCTACAAAGAACCTTCTTGGTATTAAAAATGAATTGAATTACGCACAAAAATAGGTTGAAGTGCCTCAATAACAATGGATTATACGAGTGTCATTAGATAAATAACGAGACAACTTGCTGTAGCTCAGAAACGGTTAGTTTAATTTATAAAATACTTTCAGCGCGTGAAGTTGGTATCCTTCTACTTAGTTTCTCATCAGCTGTTCGAGAGTATTTGGTAAGCATAACCTCAAATGTATTCAGTTAACAATGGCGAGTCCACTAGAAAATTGCACCTCGGAATAACAACGCTCACTGATTAGATTTTTAGTTGCAGAGGATATCAAAGATAATGAAATCCACAAAAGAATGTTAAAAGTGTAAAGAAATAATTGTTTGAACCGTTCGAACGTTTACAAATGGGTAGAACCGTTTAAATGTGGCCGTGTAAGTGTCTGTGACGAGCAACGATGTAGACGACCGGTTGACTCGCCTTCTTTTATTTTTCACGACTTGAAATTTTTGTGTGCATTCCGAGTTCCAATGGACGCCGGAACAATGTTTGCATGGCGATGGCGGTTTGTCAGAAGACTGTATTGGCGAATCTACCTTTTTAATGGCAAATATCGAACCTTGAGGTTCTGCACTTTGTATGTCCCTGAGGGCTGTTGCATAAGTTTGAGCCTCATCAAGGTTTTTGGGGAGTTTAATTTGGACTTGGGCCTTCATGGAACTTGGAAGTGATTTTATGAAGGCGTCCGTTGTTAGCCGCTCAACTAGATTTTGTAACGTTTGTAACGGGTTTTGTTGAGCTTTGAATAAGAGAGATGTGGCAATGTGCTTTATTCTGTCAGCAAAAGCTTCCAGAGTTTCTGATGGATTTTGTTGCAAGCTCGTTATTTGCTGCAACAATACCACGGGCGTTTTTTCTTTTTTAAATCTGGCAATTAGACTTTCCGTTGCTAATCGGTATGTTAAAATGACGTTATCATTTGTACACTGCGTTTTAAAAGTGTCAAAGAAAATTTTTGCCGCACCCGTTAATTTTAAAATTAGGATTTCCAGTTTGTCGGCTTCTGACCATCCCGAAATCGCACTATAATTATTAATTTGGTCTATGAAGGAATTTATGTCGCTATTATGGGAACCGTCGAAAACTGGTAAATTATTTATCATTTGCAAGTTCCGGATGTTTACGGGATTTGGAGCGTTGCACTTGTTTAGAAGGTACGCGATTGCTTCATCAGCAGATTTTTGTTGGCCATCGATTGTGTAGGTAGACATGATTTTTGATAGTCTTTCTTTTAAAATTAACAAATTGCCACTTGTGGAAAGATTATGTTGTTTTAATTTTTGAATAATTTCGGCTCTTTTCATAAAAATGAAGTCGAAATTTTAAAAATATGAAATATACAAATAGATGTAACAAAAAATAGCGGAAATAAAATATTTAAAAGTGTAAAACTAAAATGAATAATAATTAAAAAAAATAATAGAAATTTATATCTTACCTTTTAATGAGAAATGGCTGGGTTTCGATAGCGCTGCCACCAATGTAATGGTTGTAGGAGGAGATGTTGGTTGTAGATGTTGATAGATAAATAACACCTCAATATCGGTATAAGATATATAATTGATATATATGTATATGACTGACTGCCAAGGACTGTATACTTTACACTACAAGAACTGAACAGACAGACTGACGTGGCTAAACGATATGTACAATTCAAGTGTGAGACTGTGAACAGAATATCTCCTTTTTGACTCTGTCTCTCGTATATATATCCAACTGGCCTCTCCTCTCCTCTCTCTCGAGAGGGGCTCTTTCTCTCTGATGCGTGGTGGGGGTTCACTCGCTAGTGTGGATGAGTGGTGGGGGTTCACTACCCCTACACTGAAGAAGTGCACGCGAGTGTTGGAACTGTCCATAACATTATTCAGAACAAGATGCAGTTCAAGAAAACTTGTGCGAGATGGATTCCAAGACAACTTACGGACGCCCAGTAAGAAAGTGAGGTGGGAGGTCCTTCCACGTCCCTCCTACAGCCCCGACCACCCACCATCGGATTTCCATTTGTTTGGACCCCTTAAAGAGGTTCTCCATGGAAAACATTTTCAATCCAATTAAGAAGTTAAAAATAAAGTGCAAAAGTGGCTTCGAGGTGAACCCAAAGGTGCCAAAGGCACACACAAATTAGAAGAACGATGGGACATGTGTATAAATGTTGCTGGGGACTGTGTTAAAAAGTACCCAAAGTTTTGTTTCAATTTTCTGATTTTTAAGGCCGAAGTGTTTTCTATTATAAGATGGTAATAAAGAGAAGAACCAGTTTTTCAGCCAAGCCTGTTTTATTTTTCACATTTGTAGTGATTATAGATCTTTTTCTAAATTTTCTAACGTTTCGGCACTAAACGTGCCATCCTCAGAGGAAATTCTACAATTATAGAAACATTGTTAAATTATTATATTAATACAATTTATGTACAGTATACTTATTATAATCACAAAATAGTATTTTGCCATCTTAAAATAGTATAACGCCATCTTCCACAGTTTACCGCTTTAGACAAAATTTTAAAACATTAATTGTATTAAAGAAAAAAAAAATAATCACAAAAGAAAAATTATAATAAAAATAGAAGAAATAAATAATATATCACTTGATGGGTGGATAAATTGGAAATAATTAAAAAATTATTTCAGAATATAATACAAAAAAAAAATCTGGTGTGAAACACTCACACAACTTTCTCTTACTCTAGTTTTCAAAATTGAAATAGACAAATTCCATAGTTAGTGTACCAAATTTAAATGAAATTCGACAGAAAACTGAAAAATCTGTTCAATAAAAGCGCACTTCCGGTTTACTAGTTTTCTTGAAACTTGGAATTTTGGCCATCTATTTATTTCTAATTAATTTTGTTTGGATGGTAGAATTGTATAATCCTATTATGATAACACTTTAGAGAAACCTAACTCTACCCCTCCCCCGTAAAGTACCCTTAAATGAATTTTCTCAGAGAAATGTTATAAATAAAAGTTCTAGCTCACTGTATGTGTAGTTGATATAAAAAAGGTTGGAAGAAAATCGTCGAAGCCATTTTTGAGAAAATCGTAAAAAAGTAAAAAAAAAAAAAAAACTTGTAAAGTGGTATTTCCGGTTGAGTAATTTTATCAGATGACCTACTGTCGGATCTCATGGTGATATCTAAACGGTATATCAAGTTTGAACTTTCTACTGTATGTGAGCGAGCTATGCTGTTCACATACATACATACATACACATATAGATCATTTACTAAAAACCAGTTTTTTGGACTCTGCGGACCTCAAAACAGATATTTCCGGTGAAAACTCGATATCGAAAATTTGACACGATTACAATACTTCCTCTTAAGAGAAAGAAAAAAGAAAAAATGATGATATTATTGTCCTAAAAATGAAAAGAAAATCATAGATTTTAAAATATATTATTGCTTGAATCATAAATGAATAAATTTGTGAAACATAGAAATTTCTCAAAAAAATAAAAATAAATAAGTAGATTTAAAAAAAAAAAAAAATCTGGTGTGAAACACACACAACTTTCTCTTACTCCAGTTCTCAAAATTATAATTGACAAATTTTATAGCTAGTGTACCATATTTAATGAAATTCGTCGAAAATTCAAAAATCTGTTTAGTAAAAGCGCACTTCCGGTTTACTAATTTTCCATGAAACTCGGAATTTTGGCCATCTATTTATTTCTAATTAATTTTGTTTGGATGATAGAATTGTATAATCAACTATGATAGTACTTTAGTAAAAAACATAACCCCACCCCCTCCCTCAAAAGTACCCTTAAATGAATTTTCCCAGAGAAATATTTTGAATAAAAGTTGTACAGTTTTGTATGTATACTAGATAAACTAAGTTTGAAGAAAATTATCTGAGCCATTTTTGAGATAATTGCAAAAATGTAAAAAAAAATTTAAAAAAACTAGTAAAGTGGTACTTCCGGTTGAGGAATTTTGACAGATAACTTACTGTCAGATTCCATGGTGATACCTAAACGGAATATCAAGTTTAAACTTTCTACGGTTTTTCGTTTTTGAGCTATACTGTTCATATACATACATACATACATACACACACAGTCCACTCTAAAAACTACTTTTTTAGACTCAGGGGACCTTAAACTGGATATTTCCGTTGAAAACTCGATATGGAAAATTTGATACGATTACAATATTTCCTCTTACTAGGAGTAAGGAGAAAGTAGTATATTACTTTAGCGAGAGGTCAATTAAACGGTCAGACGATAACTGAAATAGCACTTTAGTTGAAATCCTAATCCCACCACTCCCCCATAACTACCCCTTATATGAATTTTCTCCCCCCAGAGAAATGTTTCAAATGATTTTGTAGCTCCTTTTATGTGTTATTTATATAAAAGTTTGTAAGAAATCGTTGGAGTCATTTGTGAGAAAAACGCAAAAAAAGTAAAAACAAAAAACTAGTAAAGCGGTACTTCCGGTTGAGGAATTTTGACAGATAACGTAGTGTCAGATCCCATGGTGATGCCTAAACGGAATATCAAGTTTCAACTTTCTAGCTTTTTTGTTTTTGAGTTATGATGTTCACATAGATACACACGCGCACGCAGACCATTTGCTAAAAACCACTTTTTTGGACTCAGGGGACCTCAAAACGGATATTATCCGGTGAAAACGCGATATCGAAAATTTGACACGATTACTTATACTTCCTCTTACTAGGAGTAAGAGAAAGTAAAAATTGGAAATATCAGGGGAATATCTGACAACCATTCGTATCTGACTATCCAAGCAGGGCGGGCGTAAGATATTAAGGGGTGACAATTAATCTGGCCGATCAAAAAAGAAATAATTTCTTTATGCCTAAAGAGGAACGGTTTGCCCAAATGTAGGATAGGGAGTTTGGGCCAATATAGGACATTCACCTAGAAAATGATTAAGATCCTCCACTGCAATTAAAGTTACAAAGTGTGCACCTTACTTTATCAGGATCACCTTCCATCTCTCGGCTTGTAATTAAGATATAAAGCAGCTGTCCTTTCAATTTAATTAGCCACCAGATTTCTGAGAAACGTAAATTTTGCATGCTGTTATATAGTCAATTCATAAATCTTCTACGGTAAGGTTAAGCAAAATATAAATGATGTTTAGGATCATCTTGTGCTCATACCTGAATCTTGAACCATGTCAAGGTTAAAAAAAAAAATATGAAGAATGATTTAATATCCCATTGCTCAACTCCATACAGTTGCAGTAGAGTAGGTTAGGGGGGTAAAAAAAATGTTAATTTCACAGTTAGCTTGAATGGCACTTCAATTGCCTTTCCAACAAAATTTTAATATAAATGTTTGAAAAATAATTTTTAATATATTAATCTTGATGACCCAGAACCTCTTCAATAAACAAGAGTATGCCACTCACACCAGTAAGCCGTTGGAAGTAGATTATTTCAGGTTGTGAATTTTTTTTTTTTTTTTTTTTATTACATAAAGCTATTATAGAAGAATATAAAAAAAAAAAAAAAAAAAAACCTTGAAAGTTATAAGCTGATAACTAAGTATTTATTTTTTTGTGTGTGTGTGGACAGGAAAAGCGAATTACAAATAATTGGATATTTTAAGTAGAATGAAGTTGAAAATATTAATAATATATAAAGTTATGGCCGCTAGAGAGCGGTTATATGTCGCCAACAGTATGCACTTAATGTAGTGTCATGCATGTTTAGTATAACTTTTCCTCAAGAGAAAATTAGAGCGTAATTCCAAAATATAATTTTAACAGTCTATTGTTTTAAATAAATATAAGACGATATAGTAAATAAAAATTAATGTCATTCACCACAACTTACATAAAATAAGTAAAGAGGGCAAATTGTTATATTAAATAAAATAGCACAATTTATCTTTTTATTGTACGACATAATTTATATGATCGTGTCAAATTTTTACTTTCTCTTACTA
>JAAEAF010003769.1:163638-243698 GCA_011037195.1 Triatoma infestans | reverse complement strand
AAAATCGTCGGAGCCATTTTTGAGAAAATCGTAAAAACATATAAAAAACAACTAGTAAAGTGGTACTTCCGGTTGAGCAATTTTGACAGATAACGTACTGTCGATCCCATGGTGATACCTAAACGGAATATCAAGTTTTAACTTTCTATGGTTTTTCGTTTTGAGCTATGCTGTTCACATCATACATACATACACACACACACACACACACAGACCATTTGCTAAAAACCACTTTTTTGGACTCAGGGGACCTCAAAACGGATAATTCCGGTGAAAACTCGATATCGAAAATTTGACACGATTACAATACTTCCTCTTACTAGGAGTTAGAGAAAGTAAAAAAAAAAAATTAAATACACTTTTTCTTTGAATATCTAGTATAAATTTGAAAAATAATTAATTTTGATAACTATAGTTTCTATTTAAACAGTAATGCACAAAGAATTCAATCGAGTTATTTTTACTTTTAAGTCAGAAAATGGAAACATTCCAAGATATATATTCAAATATAACAAATCTATACAGATTTTTTTTTTGAAATCCAAATTGTATGTTTTTTATAAAAATTTGAATTTGATGATTATAAAATACTATGTATTTTTTCATCACCTTAAACTGCTTCCTTCATAGGGTGCAAAACCAAAAACGGTGATGAACACATTTGTGAGGATATTTTAGGATTAATGCGTAAGATTTCTACTACTTGAAATAGCCTAAAAATAAGCAATGATCCTTCAAGTCTAGGACAAAACCTATACATTAAATATTTATAGAATTGTTCAGTATTAATACTGTCTCTCACTTCTACTTAAAGTATAAGTATTCCGATGTTGTCAGATTTTCGACTCTCTTAAGGATGAAAAAGTGGTATTTAGAAAATGGTCTGTGTGTGTCTGTATATATGTGAACAGCATAGCTTAAATACAGAAAGTCGGAGGAAGTACTCAACATTCCGTGTGGATACTGACAGGAAATTATCTATCTAAATTCCTCAACCGGAAGTACAACATTCTTGAATGAATATTTTTAGTTTTTTACGATTTTCTCAAAAATGGCGTCAACAATTTTCTTGAATCCTGTTATTATACCAACTACACTTTTATTTCAGACATTTTCCTGTAAATTTCAATTAAAGGAGAGGTGGTGATTTTATTTAACGGAAGTAATGCCTTTTTCTTTTTTTTTCAGGCGAACTTAACCGTCCAACTACCAAATTAGGTATCATTGACCGTGGCGGAATCACCCTACTTCACCATTAACATTTTTTAAACGAATATAAAATTTAGCAGTTATACGCGGGGATTTGAACTGGTGACCTCCCAGTTACAAGTCCATGCTCATAACCACTACACCAACACCCACCCCACCTGATTTTAGTATTTTATGTTTCTATCATTTAAATAGTTGCGAAAAGTCCGAATTATAAGAACATCGTTTGACTGGAAATGCGACTTTAAGAACGGTTATTTCAGTTTTCTAGATTTTCTTCATAAAAATATGGATTGCATTAAATTTGATAGATTATCTTTACAAATTGAGATCTACCACTTCTGTTTGGAATTTTTTTTGTGAGAAAGTTCATTCAAGGGAGTTTTGGTGAGGATGGTTGTTTGGGTGGTGAGGTGAGTTTGCTGGTGGATTTCCTAAAAAAAAAAGTCGAAAAGTCGATATTTACTGTAAAAAAGTCGATATATAACAACTAAACGTCTCCTAGACAGAAGATTTAGACTATCACAACAAAACAAATCACATTAATTTATACATCATTCATCCAATCCATTTGGACATTGTACAGTGGGTTTCAGCCAAGCGTTCTAACCTCAATCGAATCCAATCCCTACAATCCAAAATCTTCCAAACAATAGTCAACGTTCCTTATTATTTTTCCAAACAAATCATCCACAATAACTGAATATCCCCTTCCCTAATAGAAGTAACCAAACTCAGATATAAGAAATTCCAAGTACCCTATCCAAGCATATCTTCCTAATCCTCCAGACCGACAACCCTCCTAGTTGGCTTAAACATGAGTGACCTCGCAACATCCTCTCTGGCGGCAATGCTATTTTCTCAAAAACGGTTCTAAAGGTTTTCTTTAAACTTTGTATACGTACACATAGTACGTATCATTTTTCTTTGAAATATTGTCCTGGGAAAATTGATTTTTTTGGGGGGAAGTTCTAGGGAAACAGCAGGGCTTATGTTTTCCTCTAAAGTGCCATGTCAGTATAATGTATGGTTTATACCTATATAATATTAATATAGGTGCTGTTCCTGGAGTTGGCGGACAGTCGGCAAGAGCTGTTGGACCCCTCTGTCGTAGATGCGGCAGAGAGCCTGAAACACCAGCGCATGTGCTTGGTAATCGTCCTGACATTGTGCTTCTTGTAACTAGACGCCACCATAGGATAAAGCACGCCTTGATAGAAATTATGGAAAAAAAAAACGTTATGTGACTCTCGAAGAGGATACGCTGTAGATACAGATGGATCTACAACATAGGCTGAAATTACAGCATTTGACAATGCCAGCAATGTAGCAATGTACATTTTAGATCCGACCATCCGTTTCGAGAGTAAGGATCCGAAACAGGGCGAGAGGATAGATGAGGAGAAAAGGGCCATCTATGAAAAATGTATTCCCTTTTATAAGGAGAAGTTTAAGGATCAGTTCGGGGTCAGGGAGTACAAGGTGCATGGCTTGTGGTAAGACAGCCTTGGACTTTTTCGACAAGATAAATATTAGCCTAAAAGACATAGCTCCTTCAGTGGAGAATATTTTAGTTGACTCCGTGGGCATTATTTCCCAGCATATTTATAGATAAACTTAACGTTTACACTTATAACTTAATGTTTAGATTTAGATGCACTTTATGTCATCTATAGAAATTAGTTTTTTTTATTTGACATTGGACATTAGGGCATCCTTGTATTTTAACTTTTTATGGCTAGGTATTATCGTTTTATTGCTATGTCTACGAATTGATGAGTACGCTATGTGTTGGACCACCTCAATTTAATTGAGCAGCCCCACTTGATTTTGATTAAGTGTTCTCTGTACAAGCATTCATAGAAATTCCAAAGACTTTATTGAATAGGTTTTTGCATTTTTTGGGGGGGAGTTTTCTCGAAAACGGCTACAAAGTTTAGTTGCAACAGGAAGGCGCTTAGTAGCGTTTTGCTTTCCTTCCAAGTACTACTTCCTATAATATATGGTTTCACCACTTACATTATATTAATACACATTGAAAGCAATGATAGAATTTCATATTTAAAAAAAAAAAAAGTTTAACGAAAAGTGCGACTTTATAAAATAGGTTTCGAGTTTTTTTAAACATTTTTTTCGAAAACGACTATAACAGTTTCCTTTCTACTTGGTACGCTAACTTCACAGAAAAAACGTCTTACTTTTATTTGAAACATTTCCCCCCCCGAAAAAAAATTATTTTAAATAATTGTGCAGAATTTGTAGCATTAATTTCAAATGTTATAATTTTGTTGGTTCAATGTTTTTTAGAGCTCTCTCTACTGGCCAATAGTGTAATCATCACTTTTCTTCTACTTGACAAGATTAATAAATTGGTATTTATCTCCCCTCTTACCATAGAACAAATACGTAAAATTTGAATTTGAAGGGAAATTCGTTATTTTATATATAATTGTATTAAAAGGTTGAAGAGAAAGTTTTGTGTGTGTGTGTCACGCCTAATTTTCTTTTTCTCCATGATTCAATTAAAAAGGAAGATCATAATTTAAAAAAAAAAATCTGGTGTGAAACACTCACACAACTTTCTCTTACTCCAGTTCTCAAAATGATAATTGACAAATTTTATAGTTTGTGTACCAAATTTAAACGAAATTCGTCGAAACTGAAAAAACTGTTCAGTAAAAGCGCACTTCCGGTTTACTAATTTTCTTGAAACTCGGAATTTCAGCCATCTATTTATTTCTAACTAATTATGGTTGGATGATAGAATTGTATAATCAACTAGGATAGCACTTTAGAGAAAATCTAACCCCACCCCTCCCCTAAAAGTGCTCTTAAAAGAAATTTCCCAGAGAAATGTTTTAGATAAAAGTTGTAGATCTTTGCATGTTTAGTTTATATACGAAGTTTCAAAAAAATCGTCGGAGCCATTTTTGAGAAAATTGCGAAAAAGTGAATAAATCATTTAGTAAAGTGGTAAAGTAAACGCACTTCCGGTTATCCGATTTTTTTTAAACTCGGAATTTCAACAACATATTTAATTCTAATTAACATTATTTAGATGACAGAATTGTCTAATAAACTAAAATAGCACTTTAGTAGAAAACCTAACCCCACCCCTCCCCCAAAAGTGCCCTTCAATGCATTTTCCCGGAGAAATGTTTCAAATAAAAGTTGTAGCTCTTTGTATGTGTGGTTGATGTTTAAAGTTTAAAGAAAATCGTCGGAGCCATTTTTGAGAAAATCGCAAAAAAGTAAAAAATCCAACTAGTAAAGTGGTACTTCCGGTTGAGGAATTTTTGACAGATAACGTACAGTCAGATCCCATGGTGACCCTAAACGGAAATCAATTTCAACTTTCTACGATTTTTCGTTTTTGAGCTATGCTGTGTCACATACAACATACACACACACGGACCACGGCACACACACACGTACACACACATACAGACCATTTGCTAAAAACCACTTTTTATTTGGACTCAGGGGGCCTCAAAACGGATATTTCCGGTGAAAACTCGATATCGAAAATTTGACACGATTATAATACTTCCTCTTACACGATCATAATACTTCCTCTTACTAGGAGTAAGAGAAAGTAAAAATAAAAATCTTTAATATTGTTATTATTAATATTAATGTAGAATTGTAACCAGGTAAAGGAGTTATAATATAATGCAAAAAGGAAGAGAATTAGGTATGTGTAAGGTGAGCGGAGGAGGGTGGGGTGGTGGTTGTGATGGTTACGTGTACAATAGTTACATAAAGTGTTAAGAGAGAGACTGAAGTTGGCAACAAGCTGGATAGTAGAGGGGATAACGGCTGCACTGCCAGTATGAATTGTGACCACACTCTACGTACTTGTGATGATGCAATTACTTGTTGTTGTTGTGTGTTCGGTAAAAGGGACTCATTGCTGCCAGTGAGACCAGCAAAAAGGTGGTGGTGGTGGTGGATGTAAAATTATGTAAACACTTCTTGTATATACCCCTCCCCCCACTTTCTTGCTGTTTCTTTTTTAACACTACTTGGTTAAAAAATAATAACAATACATTAAAATAACTGCATTATTGAGGAATCATTATTGGGAAATCTGTATAACTTTGTGGTGAAATTATATATATATATATATAAATCTGGCGTGAAACACTCACACGACTTTCTCTTACTGTGATTTACAAAGTTAAAACTGATTAATTCTCATCAAAATATAATACTACGTTCTAGATGTTTAGTTGCCCTTCAATTTACTTAAATGGGAGAATATGAACCTTTATAAAACGACTTAGACTAGGAAAGATAACCTTACTCTTGCCACAGAACCTCCCTTAAACGTATTTATTCTCACAAAACTAATTCATACAAAAATAATAGGTCTACTATATGTATGACTAATTAATAGCAAATTTAATGAAATTCATTGGAGTTATTATGGAGAAAGTCGCAATAAACTGAACAAGAAAAAAACGTTGTTGAATAAAGTTGCATTTTCCCATGAACCAAATTCCTCCAAACTTTTGGAATTTTGACATCACATTTTTATCTTAATTAATATTTATGTAGTTAATAAAATGATATAAAATAAAATGATATAACACTTAAGAGAAAAGTGGTAAACCAACTTGCCCCCCCCCCCCCAAAAAAAACCTTTTCTTAAATGAATTTTCAAATAAAAGTTATAGCTCTTTATATTTTCCAAGTTTAAAGTTAATCGTAGCCATTTTGAATTAAAACCTTATTGTCTGGATCCCATCCTAGCACTTAACCCTTAGCAGGAAGTATAGGTCTCTCAGACCGTTAGAAAAATTTCTTACTATTAAGTTGGCATTCCTTAAAGGCGCTCCGCTTTGTGAACTTTAGTACCTTCTTATTGGTTATCCATAAGTTTAGGTGTGAGTTTACATTACCAAATTTTATTTTTTTTAAAGAGTTTTTTGGTAACCTCCTAAACACTACCTGGTATTAAAGACCGCTACTTCTATTTGTGTAAGCGATTTATAGGTATGTCAGACCGTGTACTTCTTTTCAAGTAATTATTTTTTTTTAAGTTGTTTTGTTTATTTTATTTTAAGTTATTGTACTGTCATTTTCCCCCAGATATAAAATGGCTTCTCAAGATATACGTTTTTATCCAAGCGATCCTGATAATAATTCGAAAATTGAGGCATATTTACGAAAATTAGACGAGGAATCTGAAAATGAAGATGATGATATATTAGGAGATATAATTTCCGATTCTGAAGACGACCCAGATTATGTAGGCAATGAGGAAGAATCTCACACCTCCAGCTGCGCAAGCAATGACGAGCTGGAAGAAGAGCTAAGCTCTGAATTAGCTAATGCGACACTTCAGCAGCATCTGCCTGAAAAATTGGTCGGTAAGTCCGGGTTTGAATGGAGATCAAAACAATCTTGCGCCGTGCAGCGAACACCTGCTCACAACATTATCAAAGGTTTGCCTGGCCTATTAGCACCCGCGAAAGCTCTAGGTGAATGTGCATCAAGCGAGGAAATCTGGAATTTACTTTTTGATACCACCATCATAAAAGAAATAGTAAAGTGGACCAATGAGAAATTGGAATACTTTCATAACGCAGCAGAGTCCCATCAAAAATCAAATTTTCGACCTACTGATGAGCTTGAGATAAAAGCTTTGATAAGTGTGCTGATGTTAACGTCATTTACAAATCGGGACGTGCACTAATGTCTGCAAAGAGATTCCAAATTTTATTACTGCCTTTGCGATTTGACAACACCAACGACCGTAATGTTCGTAAGGAAACAGATCCAGCTGCCGCAATTTCTTTCATATTCAACAATTTCTTTAGAAACTGTCAAAAAGTTTCAAAAAGTATGTTGTTAAAAGTAATGTTATTTGTTAAAAGTAATGTTATTTTCATTAAATTTAAAAGTTTTATATTTTAATAGCCAAATAAAAATATTTTAATGGAGTTATGTTTATTTGAAGAAACCTTTAACATAGCGATCTTCCAGACCTATACTTCCATATACGTTGCTGAAATACATACTTCTCGCCAAGGGTTAAATTAAATAACAAATCTAAACGTTCTGCGATTTTCCATGTTGTGCTGACTACACAAACAAATACAGAGCAATTTCTAAATATCATTTTTTCTGTGGACCTCGTGCATATCCTGGTGAAAACACGATATCAAAAATTTGACAAGATTGCAATACTTAGTCTTTCCAGCAATAAGACAAAGTAATATATTTGGAAATATCATAAATTTTAAACAAAGTTTGGTAATTATCTTAAAAATTATTTCCACCGTTATTTACAAAACAGTGTCGTCCAAGAAATAGCATTTCGGAACCCAGATAAAATTCCATAACCATAAATGATGAAATTTCTAAATATACGTTGATCTGACTTCTTTGATCGTGTGAGAATTTTTTTTAGTGATAAATAATTTGTTGAATATGTGGATGGATCCGCAATGCTGGATAATATCTGGTATATTTTATCCATCGTAGCATGCATATTTATTATTTCCTTCCTGACCGGTTTTCGGACTGTTGTATACCAACAAATGTGAGTAACAAATAACAACAAGAAACATTACGTTGAAGTGAACTGTCTACACGAACTTGGTGAATTTTGCTCTGACGATGGATGAAAGTTCGAAACCAGGTCAGGAAGGAAATAAATATGCCTGCTACGAAGGTTAAAATACCAGATGATAAATAATTTGTTGGAGGTAAATCTATGGGGGTGAAGCGTATATCATAGGCCCTCTATACATTTAATTTTTGGAGTGAAGGACTTATTAATAATATCTAGCGTTGCTTTTATCCACCCACCGACATGAGACTACTCAACCTAAGCATTTCTTCCATGTTAATTTCTCTGTGATATCCCTGGATATGGGAAGATTTTAGTGAGGATATATACTCCTCCAACACCCGGCGGTTACTCAAAACTTCTAAATGTTTTCTATATGATATTATTGCAACTGGTTTATTGGAGTCTCCTCCATCTACCCACAGAATTTGCAGATGCTATCGCGTTCTAGGTTCAATTTCTTCAGATGCTATCTAGTGCCCGGTGAGCATGCCTTGTCAGTATGCAACGCAGTGTTTTTTAACTCAGACTGATGCGAACCTCAGATCTTTTTCCATCCTAACTGTCAAGACAAAGTTGTTGTGGTGGCTGGTTCCAAAGAGCTGAGACATTTTCCGTGATAGCCTGCTTCATTTTGTGGTCATCGACCGGTTTCGGGCGTTCGCCCATTTTTAGGATGACAGTGTGTGTGATAACACAGATTTGCACCGAGCAAATTCAGTTTTCAAAGTTTCGAATTCAGTTCGGTGAAAACTGAATTTTGCTCTGTGCAATTCTGTGTTATCACACTGTCTGACAAACGCATCGTAAAGATGGGCGGACGCCCGAAACCAGTCGATGACCACAAAATGAAACAGGCTATCACGGGAAATGTCTCTGTTCAAGACAAAGTATTAGCTGGCCCCCAGTTCTGGGAGTGTTCTCCAGAGTTATACTCTGTTGATTTCCTCTTCGCTAGGAGTTGTTATGCAGTAAATACTGGACTTTTCCTGATGACAGGATGTTTTTGAACAAGTTTATGATGAAACCGTTCATTTCAACGAAAAACGATCTATTAAGACTGACTTTGTGGCAAGTAGAAATAGCCTTTATTCATATCTAACCACGATATAGTGACAGGAGCGGTTGTTAATGTAGTGCTTATGAGCATGGTCTTGAAATTGGGAGGTGCCCAGTTCTGAGTTTCGCGTATAACTGCTAAATTTATATTAGTTTAAAAAAATGTTAATACTAAAGTATGTGGTTCCGCCTCCCTCCACGACACTTAATTCGGAAGTTAGACGCTAAGTCCGCCTGAAAAAAATAGGCATTACTTTAATTTCCTTTTTTTTTTACTTTTACATCTAACCATTGTCCTTATTATAAATTAGATTTAAGTCGCTTTTCTTCCATGATACATTTTTTTGTCATTAGTTAAGTCGCAATGTAAAAAAAGAATCAAAATTGCAGATTTCATGACTCATTCGCAGTTTCTTTATGTGGGACCCCTTTGTACAAGCCAGCTCGTTTACTTTGCCTAGATGCCTGGAAAGTAACTATCATAGCACGACATTGGTATCCAAAGCAAGTACTCTAACCAATAGCTAGAGCTTATCGACGTTGTAAAACGGATGTAGATCAGCCTCTCAAATCTGGTGTCTGGTAAAACTCAATGAACGTTATAAGACTTCTCACTGGGCTGATCGATCGATCATATCTTCAGTACTTTTCTTCGATGAGAGATAGATAATCAAAAATATTGCCTGCGTTCTTATCGAGTCGCCCTCTCGACAAAATTAATGACGAAACTTTATGATACACTAGTCTTCCACCAAAATCTTCTAGACATGAAACCTTCCAGTAATTCTTTCCGTGATCTATAACGCTTGGATTTAGTTAGTGAGCATTATTGGGCAAGCTTGCGCTTCCTACATAGCCTAGGCATAGTAAACCATATTAATAAACTGGATAAATTATGCGGTAATCAATAAAATGGTTAAAAAAAAAAGAAAAGCATGTTCAATTTCAATCAATATTTTAGAAATCAATATGAAAAGAGAATGAACAAACTTTACAATATTTGATTAGTAAAATTAAAAATAAAATTAACTAATTTTGGCCAATGAAAATAATAGAATACAAATTGAGATATTAAACTGCCCTGGTACGCTAAATGGCACATATCAGTTCACAGTGGTTATGTGATTCATAATGGATGACTCACAGGTTTGAGATAATTCAATACAATCAACTCTTAAAGCCAAAACTTTACAGCCAGCTCATTTATATAGTTTTTTTTTTTGTTTTGTTATTAATTTATAATTTCATAAATCATTGTTTATAAATTATTTAGCGCTAATATTTATTTAATACGTACTTTGTGTGTTGTAATTAGTTATTTATACCTACTTATTAAAAGTATGATTGTGATGTAGTAGAAGAGTTTAATTACCTCAACCTTTTACATCATTCATGATTACAACTAAATAAATCAATTTTAACTAACAATCTATACATTCATGATTATTAAAATAATTAAAACTACAATGATTATTAAACGATAGAAATATTTAAGCAAAATTATTAAGATTGCATGAGATTGACAAAAGTTTAAATTACCATTCTTATGGCATTAAATTAAAGAATGAATGTTTATTAAATTTAATCCAATTGGCAACCAGAAACTCGGCAGTTTTTCCGGCAGTGTGTGAGTGTGTGTTTGTATTTGTGTGTATGACAAGAGGCATAATCTTAGTGAGCATTACGTCTCTGACGTTCATTGAATTAGGATTATTGTAGCATACTAATAGACAGACTTTTGCCGTTCCAACTTAACTGACCTTAACCAGTGGCCCAGTTGATTCTGAAGAAAACTTCATACATTTTAATGCAGTTTTTCAATACATGCTGTTTGGAGTGGGGTGAGGGGGGGAGTGATTACTGTTTGCTCATCTTCGTGAACCTACATTCTGACGTTTTGGTGCAGAGTTATGTAAATTATGCTGGGCTCCGATGCTAAATGACTCCTATCAACTAAATGACTCCCCGGGGAACTTGGAGTAGTACCGGGGTATGCTTTTCTTTTGGAGTAGTGCGGGGTATATTTCTTTTCCGGGATTTACTAACTCTATTACTTTGCAATTAGATCTTGCAATTAGATCTAGCCGCCAAACCATTGTATCCATTAAGCTTGTATATATGGGAGGGATTGTTTATGATAGCCGCAAGTTATTTGGTTTTTGTGGTATTGTATTTTATTTTGTGTTTTTTTTTTTATCCACATAGAAACTTATTCTGATTCCTATATAAATAAGCTTAATAGATATGTGTTTAGTGAAACGAAGACGATTGTCCACTTTGTATTTTTACACGTAAAATATTTGGTAAAGATAGTAAACGATTAAACAGAGTATTACGATGGAACTGTTCGTTCGTTAGATATAGGTTAATCGGTGTGTTGTAAAAAAAGTATTGTAATTTTAGATGTATAATACTTGATGTGATCATGCAACAACTCATTTGAAAAAACTCATGGAGATTTTCGAGCTGACTTCAAAACAAACGGTTTCATGATTGTGTGCTATCCATCATATTGTATTCCATAAGTTGTAACCAATGGATGTCAGTTTAATGGGGCACCAAGGAAATCAGTTTCTACGGCCAAGGAATCAAGATATGGCTTCCTTGGAAGAGATGTAGGACAGCACCAGATAGCACCAAGCTGCAAGTTTGGGTACTTGCATATTTAAAGGCGCAACAATGGAAAATCATCTTTCCGGATTTATAAAAAAAAACAGTTATAAGCTCATTCAATGAATAATTCTGAATCAAATACATCAAATAAAAGGCAGTCGATTGTGAAACAGCTCTTCTTAAGATGAGAACCAAGTGGGATAGAAATGGTTTATTAGACGAATAACCAGTATGTTCCATGACTCAGACTGAGAAATAACAATACCCGGTTTTACCCCACAGGGTACCTGCTTTCATACCAAGGTTGGCGTATAAACAGTCAATTTTATATGTTTTGTTTATATTAATAACATCTAAAGTAATTAACATTTGTCTACTGTGTAGCTGTACTTTCACTGTTATTAAACTGAAGTTTCAATAACAATAGCAATATTTCCAAACAATTCAGTTACAGATGATCTTCTACTGCCGAAGCTCATTAACGCGACAAAATCGTGACTTTTTTTTCTAAATTCAATAAACCATCTTAAAACACAGTCGCGCATAGTTGTTTTTTTTTTCCGTATCTGAAAAAAAATCTTTCTAAGTTTCAGTATATGTCAAATTATAAATTATTTAGTACCACTATAAATATTAAGTTCACTGGACATTTTATAAGTATAGACTAAAGTACAGATTAATAATTGTTTATGTAACCAATAAAAGTGTTCGTCATTAAATCAACTTAATATTCATATTTCAACCATATGCCATCAGAGCTCTGGCATACAGAGGATATAATATATTATAATTATTTACATTTAGTCTAAAGAAAGTTCATTATACTTAACAATTTTTTCGTAAAATAATTTGCCTTGTTTCAAAACTACTGAGCATTAAGAAATATAGCACATAAAAAAAAAATATTTAAATCAAATATTGTTAATCATTCAAGGTTACACTTGAAACGCTATATAATAAAGAAATGAGAAAGCTCTATACCCAGAGAAAGAATTTTAAAACTTTAATAATTGAAATTAAAAACTAATAATGAATAAATAAAAAAAAAATAAAGACAAACTAAAAATAAAATAAATTAATTATTTCTTTTAAATTAAAAAAAAAAAATGAAGTATTACAAAAAAAAGAAAAAAGAAAGGATAGATTTAGATAGTTCAGAACAATTCGTAATGAATAAGTATGCTCTTTCCAAATGGCTCAGTTCCAGCACTAAATTAAGTTAATACGTTATATTTACTTACCCCTACTAAGGTTTTCTTAGAAATTTCATTCCTTATATATAATTTTTGTTTTTATGTATATATTGCACATTATTTGTTGAGAAAAGTATAAATAGAATACTCCTTATTAAAATAGATTTCTTTTATTTCATAGGTAATGGAAATGCTTAACTAGAATTGATTCAATTAAATATCTCTATTGACTATGTCGATTAGAGAACGAAGATAAATTCATTGAGATTAATCGTACAAATATCTCACCAAATTAGTGGTTTAAATAGATAGTCTACAAAAAATTAAATATTAATTCTTTTAATTTTAAAAAGTAACCTCGGAAATAACATGTCATCATAGTTTTAGAAAAAGAGAAAAACAGAAAAGGTTTTTCCTTGGAAAAATGTATCAAATAAAAGTGATAGGCATATTTGTGTGGTGTAAATAGTATATGAAGTTTAAGGTAGAAAAATCGTTTCGAGGAATTATCTATGAAATCGCCAAAAACTGACAAATCCATTCGTTAAAGTTACATTTCTGGTTTCTGGATTATGACCGGAACCTTATTATCAAATGCAGTGATGGGTACCTAAACGGAATATCAGGTTGAGGCTTGAGATATTGAGATATTTTGTTTACATGCGCGCGCATCATTTGTTAAAAATCATTTTTTCGTATTCAAATGATATTAAAAAAAATCTGATGTGAAACACTCACACAACTTTCTCTTACTCCAGTTGCCAAAATTATAATTGACAAATTTTATAACTTTGTATACCAAATTTAATGAAATTCGTCGAAAACTGAAAAAAAAAAAACTGTTCAGTAAAAGCGCACTTCCGGTTTACTAAATTTCTTAAAACTCGAAATTTTGGCCATCTATTTATTTCTAATTAATTTTCTTTGGATGATAGAATTGTATATAATCAACTGTGATAGCACTTTAGAGTAAAACATAACCCCACCCCCTCGCCACAAAAGTGCCCTTAAATGAATTTTCCCAGAGAAATATTTTAAATAAAAGTTGTAGATCTTTGTAAATGCGTAGTTTATATAAGAAGTTTCATGAAAAAAATCACCGAACCCATTTTTGAGAAAATCGCGAAAAAAAATGAAAAAAAATTATTAGAGTAAAGTTGTAAAGTAAACGCACTTCCGGTTATCCGATTTTTTTTTTAAAGTCGGAATTTCAACAACATATTCAATTCTAATTAACATTATTTAGATGATAGATTTGTCTAATAAACTGAAATAGCACTTTAGATAAAATCCTCACCCCCACCACTCCCCGCCAAAAAAAGTGCCCTTAAATGAATTTTCCCGGAAAAATGTTTCAAATAAAAGTTGTAGCTGTTAGTATATGTAGTTGATATACCAAGTTTAAAGAAAATTCAAATACACATACACACACACACACAGACCATTTGCTAAAAACCACTTTTTTGAACTCAGGGGACTTCAAAAGCGGATATTTCCGGTGAAAACTCGATATCGAACATTTGACACGATTACAATACTTCCTCTTCTTACTAGGGAGTAAGAAAAAGGAAAAATGAATTTTCGTAGAATACTGAATTTCGAAAATTTTATAGTAAGTAATCAATCATAATATTATTTATATCCAATGTTCGAACAATTGGATCATCGAATTAGATAAGTAGTGACTAATGTTTGTGTAAAAAAAAAAAAAAAAAAAAAAAAAAAAAACTATCAGCCCAGATTTGTTGTATGAAGGAAGTATTGCAATGCTTCAAGGTAGTACAGGCTTGTACATGTCTCAACATGCCTGTATGATGTTAACTTTCAGTATTAGTCACCTAGCATTCCCCATTATGGTGGCCCTTTTATACAAGTTCAGTAATCAATACGCTTGGGGGGGAAAAAAATCTCGTGTGAAACACTCACACGGCTTTAACTGTCTGACACGTGTTAATAGAATTATACATACATATATAACACGGCATATTTTATTTAAATTTTAATTTCTATTTATTTGTCCTAACATAAATAAAGAGACTGTTGGGCGATAAGTACTTATCTACTTAACTACGTTTTAAACTTAACTCCACAATTTTCACGGAACTATGACAGATATATATATATATCTGTGCAGTTGGTCATTTTCCAGTTAATTAAAATAAAAATAAAAAAATTCAAAATCATATTGTGATTCAGATATAATTAAAATTACTAATTCCACCAATAATTTTAATGCATATAAATATTCTATCGACGGTAGTACTTTAGAAAAACACGATTACAAAAAGACTTGACATTACTGCTCCACCAGAACGTCCCAAAAAAATCAATTTACCCTCAAATAAAAAATCAACGTTTCAAATAAAAGTAATTGCTACGTATTATATTAGTATGTAGGTAATATAAGAAGTTAAAGGATTTGAGAAAATCGCGAAAACAGAAAAGAAAATCAAACATTAAGTAAAATTGCCCCGTCATGGCTACTCGCCACCTTCAAACCCATCTCAATGTCCTCGAACCCTGGCTCCGTAGGTTGTGAATCAAGGTTAATCAACACAAATCCAAGCACATAGTCTTCACCTTAAACCGAAAAACTCTTCCTGCCATTCAATTTAAATCATAATTTTCTCCCAATTGTAAGACGAATCCGCTATCTCGGACTCCACTTAGACAGACGTGGAACACTCATGCTCTACTCAAACGAAATGAACTAAATTTCCGATATAGAATGCTAAAAAGAACTACTAGACAAACGCTCTAAACTTACACTGCACAACAAAAGACAACTATACAATTCCTTAAGGCGCGTTCTTACGAGTCAAGTTTAGTTGACCGATTTTAGTTGATCAACAGAAGTTGAATGAAAAACCTAGTGAGAACCTTTTATTTCAATAAAGTTGATCAACTTTTTAGGGATCAACAAAAGTTTGACCGAGTCAAACTTTATCGTTCAACTATGACGCAACTTTCAGTTGAACCCGCCATCTTTCAAGTATTGACAAGTGTGAACCTCCGAATCGCCCAATTGGCCTCTCAGTTTGCTTTCAACTCATAGAGTGCTTCGTGTCGTTATTGAAACGGTTTGATCGATTTCAGTTGAAACGTATGAACCAAAACTGATTCAAACCGCATTCAACTTTTGCTGATCAACTATAATCGGACAACTAAAGTTGACTCGTGAGAACGCGCCTTTACTAGCACCTATTTGGATATACGGACTCGAATTATACGGGACTGCCAAAAACACAAACCTGAATCGTTTTCAAATCCAAAATCCTACGCACCATCGTCAATGCTCCCTTCTATCTCTCTAATCTCACTCTCCAACTGACCTAAAAATTCCCTTCGTCAACACTTTAGCCAAATCCGGCTACCTAAAATTCCAAATTATCTTCTATTTCCAATTCCACTAATCCAAGCCCTCTGTACTTCCACCTCCTCACAAACCTGCCAAGACTCACTGAGGCGTCGATGGCCGCGCGATCATCTAAATACATAACGACGACTGTCTTGAGATACAGTCGTACACACAAAGGCGTATTACGACTGCTATCGCTGGATAGCCGTCGTTCACAACTTCAAGCCAGTATGTGCGCGCTAACCAACGCGCATAATTCCATCTTCATTATTTATATTTTTTTTATTTGTTGCATGGTTGCTGTGCAGTTTTAAAACTCTTTAAATAAAAAAAAAAAAAGTAAAGTTGCACTTTTGGACGAAAGATTTCGTCCGAAATCTTCGTGTCAGATGCGTTGGTAGTACCTAGACTATAATTATATTTGATCTTCCTACGTCTTATCGTTTTTAAAGATAAGATCCTTTTTTTTCACACACGCACACCGTTGGCTATAAACATTTTCTTCATATTCAAGGAACCACAAACATGTATTTCCGGTTAAGAATATAATTTTGAAAATTCAGCACCATAGTATCACTTCCTCTTTTACCAGGACTAAGAGAAAATAATCTCTTTGTAGGACAAAGAATTGCAATCGTGTCAAATATTCGACATCGCCTTTTCACCGGAAATACATGTTTTGTTGCCCCCTGAATACCAAAAAAATGGTATCCAGAAAATAGTCCAGAAATAATGTATGTATGTAAGTATGTAAACTGCATAGCTCAAAAGCAGAAAAATCGCAGAATGTTCAAACTTGATATTCAGTTTGTGTACCACCATTTTGACAATAAAGTTATCTGTCAAAATTCCTCAAGACGAAAGTACCACTTTACTAAATGAATTTTTCAATATTTTTTGGCGATTTCTTTAAAAAACGGTTACAACGATTTTCTTTAAACTTAGTACATTATCTACACATACATATAAAGAACTACAATTTTCATTTGAATCATTTGTCCGGCAAAAAATTTCCGAAAAAGGGGTTGTTGGGGGAAGGTGGGGTTATATTTTTCTCTAGTGCTATTTTAATGTATAATATCCATTCTATCATCTAAATAATATTAATTAGAAATAAATATATTTGCTAAAATTCCGAGTTTGAAGAAACTTCGGTTGACCGGAAGTCTTTTTTACTAAAGTTTTTTTTTTTTTTTTTTAAGTTTTTGCAATATTTACTTTCTTTTCTTCTTCTTCTTCTTCTTCTTCTTTTATCACTACGGCCCTTGAAAGACTGAGCTTCCTCCACAATCTTTGACCATACCTCTCTGTTCTCCGCCTTTATGCTCCAGCGCCTTACCTGCAAGGTTCTCCATATTATCTAGCCATCTTACTTGAGGCCTTCCTCGACGGCGACTACCACTGGATGTCCTTCTAAAGCTCGCTTAGGACACCCTCTCTTTCTCCATTCTTAGGACATGACCTAACCAACGTAATCTGCATTTTTTTATAAAGGCCACTAGGTCCGGCTCAGAGAAACACATTCTTAGTTCTCTATTGGTCCTAATGTCGCCATATTTCCCCTACGCAAACGGGACCAAATATTCTCCTCAAAGGAAGTAAATACTCTTAGTAAAAGGAAGTATTGTAATCATGTAAAAATTTTCGATATCGAGTTTTCACCGGAAATATCCGGTTTGCGGTCCCTTGAGTCCAAAGAAGTGGTCTTTAGCAAATGGTGTGTATGTGTGTGTGTGTGTATGTGAACAGCATTCCTTAAAAACGAAAAATCGTAGAAATTTAAAACTTAATATTCCGTTTAGGTTTCGCAATAAACAGATTAGTCTTTGGGAGACGATAGTCTTGGAGAAAAGCTGGGGGAGACACGCAGGGGTGCCTCCAAGCTAAAAGATTTATAAAAGGACTCAAGCAGGGAGTTTCGGATTATCTCCTGTCCCTTAGTAGGGACTACTATCTTACACATATAAATACTTATCACTTTTATTTGAAACATTTCCCGGGATAATTGTTTTCGTTGGGTGGGGGGTGGGGGTAATTCTGAGGAAAAACTGGTGTTATGCTTTGTAACAGCAACCAAAGAGAAGCTCAGCAAACAAAGAGAGCAAAGAGAGAAGCTCAACCACTCTCTCGGACTGGAGTGGGAAAAAACTGTATAAATATAGCGACGGACAGTCCATTAAAACACAGTTGAATTCAGTTCAATACATCCAATCGTTACGTGTCATTTTCATACCACTCTACCTTAAACATTTTTTCTATTGTAAAGTCCAGGCAATCTGTGTCTCTTAATTAATTAATATATTAGTTAACCAGTGTTAACCAAGTCTTCTTCTTATATCAATTAACCAGACCTAAATTCTCGTACAATATATGATTCTACCATCTATATAATAATATATATTAGAAGGTAAAGCAGAATTTTAAATTTAAAGAAAATCGGTTAACCGGAAGTACTATTTTACTGAGTAGGTTTTTTTTTTGAGTTTTTTTGAGTTTTCTCGAAAACACCTATATTGATTTTTCCTTTTAAATATTGGTTCAATGAATCGGATGAGTGTTTCACACCATATATTTTTTTTGTTTTTATACGTATATTATTTTCTTACAAAATATTTATTAATAATTTTCATTATTTAGTTATGAAGAATTTATATATATATATATATTATTGTAAAAGCTAAAAGGAAATCAACAATTATCTCCGCCAAAAGACTGTAGAACCTCCGGTAGTCCCTCTCCCCACCGTCTATATCCATGGTAAATATATTCAAAATGGTAGACTTCATCATGGCATTTCACTCTCTACAATTTGTTTTCAAGTAATTAAAAAAAACGAATCATTTTTAGAAATAATACGTAATTAAATTCTGTTTTTCGTTTAACTTAATTATACATATATATATTTTTTTATTTATAATTATTTCATTAAATGTAAACATGAATGACAGCGATGGCACAATTAAATTGAAGTGTTCTGAATTAAAAAAATAAATCAAAAAACAATTTTTTTTTTTAAATCTATTGAAATATAAACTGAATAAGAAAAATTATTTAAAAAAAAAAAAAAAAAATCTGGTGTGAAAACCCTCACAGTACTTTTCTCTATTTAAGAAACCATATAGACGTTAAGCTATAGAGGATTGACGCACATTTCAAATTTAGGCCCTGTAAAAAAAAAATTCAAAAATATAGGAGATATTATTAAGCGGTAATTCTTATAAACATATGTCAATAATATTATCTATAAAACAAAATGTATTTTTCAAAATAAAGCACAGTCTCATTTATTCCAGAAACAAAATAAAAATACTCTATATTTGGCCGGGATCTCCTTCTATGGTAGGATAGATGACGCACCATAGGTAGGAGGCCTCTCCTCTGTGAAGGTAACATGGCTGATCGACATGAAACTTGGTAAACACGTAAACACTATATCTACGAGTCCAACATTAATGACAGCAGGAAATCTTTCATTTCAATTACAATTAATATATCAGAGACATTTTCCGTGGTAGTCTGCTTCATTTTGTGGTCATCGACCGGTTTCGGGTGTTCGCCCATCTTCAGGATGCGTTTTTCAGACATTATGACAACACAGACTTGCCAAGAGCAAATTCAGTTTTTACACACCCCGAAAAACGCATCCTGAAATGGCGAACGCCCGAAACCGATCGATGACCACAAAATGAGCAGCTACCATGGAAAATATCTCTGATGCTTTCCCAGCTCTGCGGAACCAACTACCACAGCATTACTATACATATATAAAAGGGAAAAAAATTTACTAATCCGTTATGAAAATTCAGGTGTTCACCAGATATATCTTATCCGTATAAAATGTTCGCAGAACATAGAAGAACACACAAAATAACTGAAGAATTTTTGCAATACGTTCGCCTCTGATCTCTCTATTCCTGGACTTACTTCCATGACGTCACGTGGTGGCAAACAAGAGAAGCAAAGCCTGCGTCTTCTCTCCTGCCCCTACCCCCGTCATCTCTCCTAGCTTTACCCTATACACTCCCCCCCCTCCACCAATACTTCAATAAAATGAACTTTCTTGGAAGAAAAGTTTCTAACAAAAAGTGTTAGGCCTTTGTATTCACAGTTAGTGAAACTAATTCAATGAAATTTGTCGGTGTTTTAATGGATAAAAATCGTAGAAAACTGAAATAACTTCCGTTGAAACGCATTACCGGTCAATCGATTTTCTTCAAAATCAGAATTTTGGCAATCTTTTAACATTCTAATTAATATTATTTAGGCAATAGAATTGTATATAGTAAACTGAAATAGCACTTTAGAGAAAAACCTAACCCCACCCATCCCCCTTAACTGCCCTTAAATGAATTTTCCCAGAGAAATGTTTCAAATAAAAGTTGTAGCTCTTTGTATGTGTAGTTGATGTACAAAGTTTCAAGAGCTATTTTTGAGAAAATTGCAAAAAAATTAACTCTGTAAAGTGGTACTTCTGGTTGAGGAATTTTGACATATAACTTTCTCTCGGATTCTATATGGTGTTACCTACAAGGAATGTTCTTCTTTTTCTTCTTCTTTCCCCGAGACTCTTATGCCTTTCAGCGTCGAAGATATTATGCCTTTACCCATCCATTCCATTTATCTCTCTCCTGAGCCATTCTTTTCATGGACGCGGTCGATTGTTCTCTTTTAACCCCTAGGCGCTTAATGTATTCTAGGTACCCCATCCTTGGCCTTCCTCTGGGCCGTTTACCTGCAGTTCTGACCTCCATCAGACATCTCGTCTTATTATATTCTTCCCTTCTGCAGACGTGCCCAAACCATTTCAACTGTCGCGTCACCATCTCTTTCATTAGGGGTTCTATTTGTAGGCTACTTCTAATTCTTTCGTTTCTTATTTTGTCTCGCCTAGTTTTCCGTTCAATGCGACGAAGAAACCTCATCTCTGCAGCCGTGATCCAGTTTGCGTGCTTATTTAACATAGGTAATGATTCTGTTCCATACTGGAGAAGTGGTAGATAAGCCATCTTAAAGATGGTCAACTTCACTGCTTTATTTATTTCTTTTTTACCTATAATTGTATTACTGATTTGGCTATAGGCTTGGTCGGCAGCTCTAACGCGATTCAGTACTTCCGGATCTATCCTGCCATCTTGGCTTATAATTACACCCAGGTATTTGAATTCCTCTACCTGTTCCAAAGCACTTCCTTCGCATTCAAAACGAATGGCTTCGAAGGCCCTACCTATGTGCATTACTTTACTTATGCTGATATTTAGCGATATTCTCTTCTATTTGAGCACTTCATTCCATTCGGTGACCGAGTCCTGAAGATGCGAGTCCCGCAAGAGGTGCCTGGTGCATGCTGGCATCTGGGGAGTAGCGACCCCACGGGATACCACAGCTCAGTACACCATGCACACTCACTAGAACAGTTCACAACTCACAAAATAACGTACAGCACAAACATTTCCATAAAGGCATCACCCCTGGGGTTCCCGTTCCGGGAGGCCGCTTAAACTAGGGAATTTCCTAGTTAAGCAAATACCTATTGTCCCGAGGCAACGGGACCTCTAACGCTGGGCCATTCAATGATTCATAGAAACATAGATAGCCTCAAAGCTGGACAGATTATAGGACAAGGAATGTTAAGTTTTCAAATTTTCTACGATCTTTATATACCTCCTCACATGCGCAGATACTCACTCATATATTGGATTTATACTTTTTTATTTAGGTATCATCTTCGCATCTGAGGCACGGAGCATTCGATGAAAATTTGTTAACCGGAAGTGCAATTTGAGGATTTTTTTTGTTGTTTTTCAAATTTTCTCGAAAAGGTTTCCAACGATTTCTTTCAATTTCCCCGATATTAACCATCTATGATTACAGCCGCTTCACTATTATTAACATGTCACCGATAAAATTGATTAGTTATCTCCTGGGGGTATATGAATTTAGATTTATCTTTAAACTATTTCTTACTATTCCACGAATTATACTGAAATGTAATATTTTAATAACCTTTTAGTAAAAATTCCAAGTTTGAATAGAATTTGTCACAGTGGAATTGTAATAATTGCGGTATGAAAAAGTCGTGGAAACAAATAAATTATATTGATTCATTTAATAAAGTGGGCATCAACTTACGTACGTACATATTATGCATTTGACAGGTTGTCAAAGAAGGTATTTAACAAACAAAATTAAAGCATATTTTGCCTTCTATTTACGTTTTGAATGTAAAATTTCATCAGATGCCTAAAGAGGGATGAGTCTTACGCTTCTGTCGACATTTATTAAAACTCAAAATATTTTAATATGTCTTTATTTAAATAAATTAAGTATTTTTGAATATGTGGGATGGGTAATGCAATGCTGGATACTTTCAAGTTCATATTTGTTCCGCGAGCGCTAGTGATTATGGCAACTGAACGAAAATTGTAAATGATTTTAGACTCTCTCGGTAAGTATATTTTTTTTTCCCCACGATACTTGAAACTACATTATTTAAAAATAATTTTTTTTAAAACTGGTAAGAATTTGAAATGACTTCAAAGAGTATCCTTGTCTAATGAAGGGGAAGGTTATCTTCCGAAAGGTAGCTAATTGTAGAACCTTAGTTAAATTTAAGCAAAAGTATATTATGTTTTCTGATATTTAATTTTTTTTTGTTAAATTTATTTTAAAATTGTTAAAAAATTTTGCTAATTTATTTTAATTTTATAAAATAGTAATTTCATCTAAATATTAATATTTATTTAATTGAAAGTTGGCAATACTGTCATTTTGTTATTAATCTATAGAGATTAAACACAATACATGACAATGAAAATAATAATGGCTTTAACATAATTTTAAAATAAAAAAAAAAAATAAAAAATCAAATTTATTTTAACATTGAAAATGTTTTATGGAAGGTTATTTTGATAAAAAAATCGTGATGACATCTTTCCGAATGAGTGCCGAAAGTTGACGGAAACTATTGAACCGGTTACCTACATTTTTTATTTTTTTTTTTTAATTCAAGGCGCGTCAACATCTATGGTCATTGGCGCCCGGAGCCTTTTCAGTGCGCTGCCGACCTCCAGACAATGTTCTCTCGCTACAGACAACACTGTCCATTACCGAACAGTGAGCTGTAGAGGCTCCTAGAAATAAAAAAACTAAGGAGTAAGCACTGGACTCGAACTCGGAATCTCCGCGTGGAAGTCCAACATGCTAACCACTGAGCTAATCCCTTCCCTAGTTACCTACATTAATTAATTATACTGTTTGTATTTTTTTGTAACCAATTTTTGAATTCAAGCTGTGTGTCTGTTATAAAACTTGTAAAAATTGTGAAAATACAATAAAGTATTGATAAAATTAACTCGGCGTATTTTTTGTTTTCTCTTGACTTTTCTTTACATTTTAATCTGTATGGTTGAAATTATAAAACTTAAAAAAAAAAAAACTTTAATGTCATAGACATTTTCCTGATGACCACAAAATGAAACAGGCTATCACAGTAAATATCTCTGATGCTTTCCAGCTCTGCGGAACCAACCACAACAAACTTTAACGTATTCACAAATGGGTATAACCAATGACCAAGAATTTGTGTTTTATTTTGTTGTTTACTTTTATAATTTTTTTTAAATGTTTGTCTTTTTCGTGAAAAATGGTGAGTTCTTTGTGCATTATCCATTTTTTTATATTTTTACAAAAGAGGACTTAACTATATGCTTACATTTCACCGAAATTTCATTTAAAATTTGGTACAAACTTAGGGTCTAAGTTGACGTTTCTCTTAAAATTGCCTTCCTTTTTCTTTTTTCTTAAAAAAAAAAAAAAAAAAAATTGAATCTTAAGATTATTTCCAAGATATTCTTTACGAAGTTAAGTAGTAAAGGAAGTGATTACTTTAACTGTAAGTGACAGGAAATACCATGCAGTGTTGGATTCTTTTACAAGTCACCGACCTATATACAAGTTTTAAAAAATATAAAATAGAATTTCTATAACAATAGGAATTATTTAATGTGATTCCATTGGCCATCATGAAGACATAAAGGCCTGCCAGAAGGTGATTTTTGTGGCGGGTAGTATATGTGCTTAGCGATTAGCACATTGTTTTCGTATGTCGTCGGTTATTTTGACAAGAGCATTTTTTAAGATCTACTACTTACTGTTGTTTTAGCGCTTCTATTCACGAGTACATGGTCTAAAAGAAAGCCAAAGAACGAATTCTATTAAACTTGGAATCTGGAACCTATCACTTTTATTTTAAACATTTTTCCAAAAAAATTAAAAAAAATATTTTTGTTAGTTTCGTATAATTTATGACATGGAATTTCAAATATATGAGGGGGTTGGTTCTATGTTATTTGAGCGATCTTCACTTTCCTACCTGCTTCCCTACCTGAGTTAGAGTAAGTTGGTAGTACTTGTCCTACCACCACACCTCAACATTTATTTTAGGACAAATGAGCCTAATTTGATGTCTAAAGAAAATTTGTCCTTTCTTGAACAGCTTTTTTTCGATTACTAGTTTCAAGATTTATCACTTTTGCTAGAAACGTTTATTCAAGAAAATTATTTTACATGCTCTCAGGATGCTGGAACAATATGTTACACTCTAATGTGCCAATCATAATTTCTGCCAGCTTTTTTTTAGAATATTAAAGTTAATTCAATATTTAATAAAAAAAATTAAGAATTATGAAGGATTGTGGCATTAAGAGAAAATTCCTATGAGTGATATATATCAGATTTTTTTTTCTAACAGAATACTTGACACCAATTTGTAAATAAACTTCCAAGTTATCCACCCCAAAATTTAAAATTTCTATAACTGGATAAATCTCTCTGAATGCCATGCTTGACCAACCACAGCCTCCTCATATTCTTCTGTACACTATCTCTCCCATCACATTTAATCCAAAGCTTACCTCTTCTACACCTTCTCTAGTTTCTTTCCCGTAATTATTCTTATACTGGATACAATGTGCAAGCATCCGTAAATAAACGGCCACCATTTACATTGTATTTTTCTTATTTTTCTAATAATGTTCACGATTGGTTTATCCATCTTCTTAATTTACTTCAATTTTTTTTAAAACTTTGATGTTTGAAGATAATTTATTTTATAAAGTAAGTAAAGTAAAGTAATGTCTATTTATTCAGGCGGGCTTAACGTCCAACTACCAATTAGGTGTCGTGGACGGGGGCGAAAGCACTTACTTTAATAATAATATTTTTTAAACAAATACAAAATTTAGTTATACGCTGGACTCGAACTGGGGTCCTCCCACTTACAAGTCCATGCTCATAACCACTACACCAACACCCGCCCCTAATTTATTTTATATATAACTGCAGTAACAGAAAGTAGAAAGGTCTGTGCTGAGGAGAATTTACGTATGGGCCCTAGGAATAGGGAGATATGCAACTTTTCGGACAGCCAGGCGGCACTGAAGGCTCTTGGGGCATTCAATATTACTTCTTCTCTAGTCAGGGAGTGTAAGAGACTCCCAGGAGGCGCTTTCCCGGCACAATAAATTGCGGCTGGTATGGGTGCTGGACACAAGCGGATAAAAGGTAATGAGCTGCCCATGAATGGAACGAATACACCTTTCTCTTGGCCGGAACCTGTTCTGGGGATAGCCAAAAGCATAGTACTCGGAAAGAACATAATCGTCCATGGAGGGGCTAAATACTGCGGCAAAACACGGCAAAATGGTTATGCCAGAGCTGTGTAAAAGAAAAACCACAGAAACCCTGGGTCTAAACAGGTATCAGATTTGTCTGATAACAGGCCTGTTTACAGGGCACGTTAGGTTCAAGAAACATCTGGGCAAGGTGGGTTTATTTGATTCGGAGCCCTTGTGTAGACTGTGTTAGGAGGAGGAGGAGGAGGAGACGGTCTCTCATCTGTTGTTTGATTGCGTCGCTATCGGCAGAGTGAGGTACGAGATCTTCGGCACGTTGAGTCCGTAGAAAATCGTACTTCAAGAAGAACTGGTGGGGAAGGTCCTGGACCTCATGAAGAGGGAAGGATTCCTCTACTAGACATTAAGGGGTTGGCACAATAAGCCGCAATGTGTAGGCTGCAGTGCCTGGGTTAGAGTGCCCCCTCCCCTGTGTCATCTATACCATTCTAAGAGAAAGTTGTATGTTTCTAAACATTTCTTTAAAATTTTTCAATTTCAATAAGTTAACATTATTTTAGCAGGCCACCCATACTTAACTCTGATTTAATTTAGACATAAGGTTTTGTACATACAAAATATACAAGTTATAGTAATATTATAATAGTGCAATAGATTCCACATATACAGGAATAAACGAATTCTAAAGAAATGAACATAGAGTGGTACTATTTCTGGAATTAGATTCGACGCCAGCTTTTACGATAAACATAACATCATGCATTTGGAAATAACAGAATGAAATAAATTTTATTCACATTATTCGTTTATATATCTATAATTCTAATATGATTAAATTGTTTGTAATGAATTTAATGTTTATGAGAACATTGTAATAACATTGCATTCTTAATTGTTGAGGTGGTTGGTTACGCAGAGCTGGAAAGCATCAGAGACATTTTCCGTGGTAGCCTGCTTCATTTTGTGGTCATCGACCGGTTTCAAGCGTTCGCCCATCTTCAGGATGCGTTTTTTTTGACAGTGTGACAACACAGACTTGCACAAAGCAAATTTTATTTTCACACGGAAAACGTTCCTGTTGCATTCTTAATGTTACTGTTACAATGAACCGGCTGAGGGTCTGTCGTTGTTACTTTATTTTTGTTTTATATTTTTTTGATTTGTAATATGCATCGATTGCATGATCTCAAATCCAGATTATACAAGTTTCTTTTGGAATGCTCTGCATCCAGCGGTGTAGCATCAAAATACGATATTCCACGGAACATTAAAGGAACCTTAAAAAAAAAGAAGGTTAGTAGAAAAGTAAAACTAAAAATCTGGTATTTTATCCATCGTATCATGCAAATTTCTTTTATTCCTGACCGGTTTCGGATTTTCATCCATTATCAGAGTAAATTTATCATGTTCGTTCAGAAATTTTACTTCAACGCAATTTTTCTGTTACACTCGACACTTGTTGGTTTGTTGATTGTATGTATGTGCGGAAGGTTATAAGGTTATGTTACTGTGTGTGTCTGTTTAATGATAAAATGGAATTATTATAAATTATGATTAGAAAATGGTGTATAATAAATAGCATGTTTGAAGGATACTTTATAACTAAATTTTAATAGTGGTGTTAAGTATGCTCAGTATTTTATCAAGTCATTTTTATTAGGGGAAGGCGATCAGAAATTTCAGGAATATACTATACTAATAAGAATAGATAAAGTTTGAAGAAAGGTAATGCAAACTTTAAGGATAGACAAAAGCTTGTAAAAATAATAATGAATGTGAAATCCAAGCAAGGTTATACAAGAAAATATGTAGATAAATTAATATGTAAAAAGGTTGGCAGCAAACAGCAAATTGGAGATGATATTAAAATATATATAATAGAGAAAATTTACATTTATAACCTCCCGCCCATACATACAACCAACAAACCAACAAGTGTCGTGTGCAACAGAAACATTGCGTTGAAGTGAACTGTCTTGCACGAATTACACTGACGATGGATGAAAATACGAAATCGGTCAGGAATAAAAGAAATATGCATGATGTTATGACGGATAAATTACCACATGCCATTACAGCATTGCGGACCCATCCATATATTCAACAAAATTGAACATGTTTAGACAAGAGAAACCAATGGATCAAAATCCATCCATAAACGTGTCAAAGAAGTTGTTTGAAAGATGTTGAAGGGCATAAAAATGTTTTTTGAGAAGTTGATGTGGGAAATAAATACGTAAGCTACACTAGCTGAAGGCTGTGACCCTCAAGCTTTTTAATAAAATTATTAAATAATAACTTTCTCCATGGCCGGCTCGCGATGGCGAGAGCAAACTAAGAACGTACGAAAGAAATTGACGAAACGTCATAAAAAAAAATGATAAGAAACCATATTTTCTCTATGTTCAAAATCCATACCGATTAAGTTATGTCTATTCCAGGATTGTTGTGGTGGTTGGTTCCGCAGAGCTGGAAAGAATCAGAGACATTTTCCGTGGTAGCCTGCTTCATTTTGTGGTCATCGATCGGTTTCGAGCGTTCGCCCATCTTCAGAATGCATTTTTCAGACAGTGTGACAACACAGAGCAAATTCAGTTTTACACACTCAAAAACGCATCCTGAAGATGGGCGAACGCCCAAAACCGGCCGATGACCACAAAATGAAGCAGCTACCATGGAAAATGTCTCTGATGATATATTCCAGGATATTTTTACCGATATCAGGTTCATATTATAGCAATATTAAATTCTTCTTTTAAAATTATTTTAACTTATGATGTTGCTTTAAAAAAGAAATTAATAATAATTAATTTTCGAATTAGAAGAATGAAAAGAATCTTCCATTATTTCGTAATATTTTTCCAAAATAATTTCACCAACCTCACATGGAGTAAAATTAAATTGGCAATTGAAAATGACTTTATTTAAAAAAAAAAAAAAAAAAAAAAAAAACATTATTTCACGGCTGTCTGGAGCTCTTACGGCAAATCTGTACTCGTCAGTAAACAATACACATGCCCACTGTTCGATAGATCAAAGGGCAATTTTCAATTCAGTTGATCATTCACGACTTTCTCCTGTTAATGCAATTATAAAATGAAAACTGACAATTGTTTCTAAACTTCGAATATACTTCTTCGTCCTAACAATTAATATAGAGATGGGAGGGGGAAAATTACCTTCGAGCTGTTCTCTCAGAAATTTGAACACCTCCAAATCTTGGAGGCGATGAACTATTTCAACAGCTCATGTCAGATGACGTAAAACTGTCAATGTCAAAAAAAAACGGTCGTCCCGCAAAGTTTAGTGGCCCTTGAATGCCCTGAGCCTGGCCTTTCTGAGTATCACCCTGTTTCTCTGTAACGCTACACTGCAGTCTAGCAGTGTTTGGTAGGGAACACCAAATCTTCCCGTCATTAATAAGTGCTATAGAGCACTTGCGACAATCTCGGCACTAAGGGGCATTTTGAAATTCAAATTTTTTAATATTTTAATTTTTCTTAATTAAAGAACAAGCTATAGCAAAGTTAAAATAAATAAAAATCATATCGAACTGAATAAAAAAAAAAAAAAAAAAATGATAATAAATGAATACAAACTAGTAAACATTTTTGATTTATTTATTTAATTTGTTTATTTAATACCACAAGTGTAATATATAAAGTCCAAATTATTCTAAAAAATATTATCTATTAATCGCCTAAGCAAAGTATCTGGTGGAAACTGATTGAACAATATTATATAATTTATTAAATGTAATTGTAACGGCAAGAGAGAGAGAGAACACAAGCCCGACCGAGAGAAAACAGACTCTCTCTGGTACTCTCTGACTTAAGCAAGCTAGAGTAGGGAGAGCCTGTATATAAGCCAGTGACTATACACTTATATACTCATAATTTTAAGAACCTGACTTGTAACGGCAAGAGAGAGAGCCGAGCCCGACCGAGAGAAAACAAACTCTCTCTGGTGCTCTCTCACTTAAGCAGGCTAGACTGGGGAACCTGTATATAAGCCAGTAAGAGATCTAGACATCTATCAGATTCAACCATATACATCGCATCGTGTCATATCTCTACTCTCACCCTTTTATTCTATAAAATCATTACAGTCCAGTGCAGTTTGTGTAAACTTATAACTAAATTATAACAGTGTCTTCATATCTCGTCTAATTAATTTCTTTCCTCATCAACTTCATTATATAATTTTTTAAGTGGCTGGGACTTTTTTTTGTCCAGTGAATGTATAACGCAGCGCAAATTGCGTAGAACTACATAAAAATCAATTTTAATGAATAAAGAAAGTTACAAATAACAGTGAATGACAGTGAACGGAAATTCACAAAAACTTTTTCTGTAAACTCGCATTTCCGGTAAACAGATATTCCTTAAATTTGGAATATTATTAGGGACTAGAATAAATATAGGGTAAAGCTAGGAGAAATGACGCGGTAGGAGAGAAGACGCAGGCTTTACTTCTCTTGTTTGCCACCAAGTGGCGTCATGGAAGTTAATCGAGGTGTAGAGAGATCAGAAGCGAACATATTGCAAAATTCCTCAATTATTTTGTGTATTCTTCTGTGTTCTAGGAATATTTATATGCATCAGCGTGTGTTTTCATAACTTGAATTTTCACATAACGCTTAGTAAATTTTTTTATTTTTTACATACTATATTAATTGCGTTTTGAAATGAAAGATTTCCAGCTGTCATTAAAGTCTTGGACTCGTAGGCATAGTGTTTACCAAGATTCATTGTCGATCAGCGATGTTACCTTCACAGAGAAGAGATCTCCTACCTATTGTGCGTCATATATCCTACCATAGTAGGAGAGAGACGGCCAGATGTAGTGTTGTATTTGTATTTTGTTTCCGGAATAAATGAGAATGTCTTTATTTTGAAAAATAACATTTTTTTTTTGCAGATAATAGTATTTGGTATATGTTTTATAAGAATTACCTCTTTAATATATTTCCTATATTTTGATACAGGGCATAATTTTGAAATGTGCGTCATCTTTCCTAGCTTTACCCTATTGTACTGAAATTAGTACGATCAGAGGAGGAAAGCTTAATATTAACTCTTCCCTGTCCGGGAAAAAAATTCAAATAATTATGATAAGTATTTTGTGTGGATAGATAAGATACGAAGTTTAAAAAAATTCTTTCATTCAGTAAAATGATATTTTCCAATTGAGGAATTTTGACAGATAACTTCCTGTCGCATCCCCTGTGATACGTAAAAACTAACTGCCAAATTTAAGCTTTCTACGATGTACACATACATGATATGTTCGCAATACTTCATCTTACAACAATAAGAGAAAGTGAAATTAGTATTTATTTAAATTCTTTATAAAATAATAATTACAATAAAAAAATAATAAAAAAAAACTTAAATATAAACAAAATAAATCTCTATATTTAATACGTATATATGTGAGCGCTAGTGGTGCACCAGCTGAACAAAATAATAATAAAAGTGGGTTATGCAGAAGGTTGGTTGGGTGGCCAGCAACGAACGGTTCGGCGTCCTACATTTCTCAGGCCCCTAACTCTCTGTACACAACATTGAAATTATTACAACTACTAAAAAAAAGTTTACTCTCCATACACCAATATCTACCCCACTTATATCTGCAACATACATTAATGTTCATTTTTTATTTTTTTTATTTTTATTAATCAGTCATTTTTATTCTAGGTATACTGAAGGTGTCTGAACAAAAAGATAAATCTTATTAAAGAGTTTTTCCAATCTTTGGGCACTACGGTATTTAAAATATAACATTTTTAAAACTTAATATTTTTTTTAGACTTAATAATTGTGTAATCGTGTCAAATCAAGGTATTCCATTTGAAGATTTCTAACGAAATACGTAAACCGGAAGTTTTTCAAATTTGTGAAATATCGACTTTTCAACGGAAATATCCATTTTTAAAGCCCTTAAGTTTGAAAAAGTGATTTTTTTTAGAAAATGCTGTGTGGATATGTGAACAAGCATACAGAAAGTTTAAACTTGATATTTCTGTTTAGGTATCACCATGAGATATGACGACATTAAGTTATCTGTCAGAATTCCTCACCCGGAAGTGCCACTTTACTGAATGTTTGTTTGTTTGTTTGTTTGTTGTTTTTTTTTCACTTTTCTGCGATTTTCTCAAAAATATATGGCTCAAACTTTTTTTTTTTTTTAAACAAAAAACCCTTTGGTTATATCAACTACACATACAAAAAGATCTATAAAAATTTGTCAATTACAAATACGAGTATTGTAAACAATGGTAAGGGAAAATTGTGTGACTGTTACATGCCAGATTTTTACTTTTTCTTACTCCTAGTCCAGCAGAGGAAGTATTGTGTAATCGTGTCAAATTTTCTATATTAAGTTTTCACCGGAAATATCCGTTTTGAGGTCCCTTGAGTAAAAAAAAAAGTGTTTTTTTTTGTGTTTTTTTTTAGAAAATGGTCTGGGTATATGTGAATAGCATAGCTCAAAAACCAGAAACCATGGTTGAACTTGATATTCCGTTTAGGTATCACCATGGGATCTGACTTGTGGCTCCTTAGCCAAACATCTGGACATATTGCTAAAGGTCAACCCAGGCCCTGTGACAGACATGGCCCAGGATAGCATTTGTCCAACATACAACTTCGAGGTTCCATTTCGGGTGTTCCTAGGTTTTAGGGCGGAATGGTCCATGGGGTGGGAAAAACGCTACCGGACAGGGCCTCTGTGGTTTACAGATGGTTCTAGGATGGCGTGCGGGACTGGAGCAGGAGTGTACGGAATGAGCCCAGAGGTACTCATTGAGAGGCCTTTGGGCAGGTATTCCACTATATTCCAGTCTGAAGTGTTTGTTATTAAGGTCTGTGCCGAGGAGAACCTGCGTAGAGCCCCAAGGGGCAAGGTCATACTGAAGGCCTTAGAGGCTTACAGAACTACCTCATCCCTGGTGAAGGAATGTCGAGAGGCATTTCGAGACTCTCCAGGCACAACAAGGTACAGCTGTTGTTGGTGCCTGGACATGCAGGGGTTGAGGGTAATGAGACAGCTGATCAACTGGCCAGGAACGGGGCTAACACTCCGTTCATTGGTCCAGAGCCGGTCCTGGGAATAACTGGCGGAGCAATTCGTGCAGCGATTAGAGAGTGGGGTCGCAGTAAGCATGAAGAGCTCTGGAGGAGGAGCCCGGGTGTTATACACAGTAAAAGGATGATGCCAGGACTGTGTAAACGAAGAATCCAAATGACTCTTAGTCTGAGTAGAAGCCAGATTTCTCTGGTGACGGGACTATTTACGGGTCATGGTAGGTTCAGGAAACATTTGTACAAGGTAGGACTCATTCGAGCGGAACCCTTGTGCAGATTATGTCAGGAAGAGGAGGAAACGGCCTCCCACCTGTTGTTCGATTGCGTTGCAATAATTAGATTGAGGTATGAAACCTTTGGTACTTTGCGACCTGAGGAGATAGTAGCTCAAAATGACCTGGTGGTGAAGGCCCTCAAACTCCTTAAGGAGGGAGGGTTTGTCTACTAGGAACTATCGGGGGTGGCACAATAAGCCTCTGCTGGCTGCGGTGCCGGGATATGGCCCACCCGAGGTTGGATAATAATAATAATAATAATAATAATAATAATAATAATAATAATGGGATCTGACAGTACGTTATCTGTCCAAATTCCTCAACCGGAAGTACCACTTTATTAGTTTTTTTTTTTTTTACTTTTTTTGCATTTTTCTCAAAAATAGCTCCGACGATTTTCTCGAAACTTTGTACATCAACTACACATACAAACAGCTACAACTTTTATTTAAAAAAATTCTTTAGGAAAATTCATTTAAGGGCAGTTAGGGGGATGGGTGGGGTTAGGTTTTTCTCTAAAGTGCTATTTCAGTTTACTATATACAATTCTATTGTCTAAATAATATTAATTAGAATTAAATATGTGGTGGAAATTCTGAGTTTGAAAAAAAAAAATCGGATGACCGAAAGTGTGTTTTTACTGAAATGTATTTTTCTGTTTTCTGATATTTTTTTCGAAAACGGCTCGTACAATTTTCTTTAAAGTAGTAATTTGTACTATACATAAATGAAGCTACAACTTTTATTTATAACTTTTTTCTCCTGATAGTGTCATTTAAGGGGGTCTTTTGGGGGAGTGTTGGGATTATGTTTTTTCTCTAAAGTGCTATCGTACAGTTAATTAATTAGAAATAAAAAGATAGCCAAAATTCTGAGTTTCAAGAAAAATTAATAAACCGGAAGTGCACTTTTACTGAACAGTTTTTCACGAAACTCCGACGAAATTCATTTTAAATGTGTTACACTAACTATGAAAATTGTGTCAATTATAATATTGTAAACTCCGGTAAGGGATAATTGTATGACTGTTACAACCAGATTTATTTTTAAAATAGTGTTAAGATGCAATAAAAATTAAAAAAAATTGCTAGAATTTCAAAGTTTAACAAAAAGTAGAGTAATTTTTTAAGTACGACTTTACAGAAAAGTTTCTATATGTTTCTAAAAATATTTTTTTCGATAATAGCCACCACTATTTTCTTGGAATACTAAATGTAATATGATAAATTTATCACATTTATTTATTATATTATTTATTTATTATTTATTTATTATAAATTTATAAACATTATAAATTTTATTTGAAACATTTCTCCGAAAATAGTAATTTTTATCTTGATATGGAGTTCTATGGAATATATGACATTAGATTTTAATATGTTGAAGTCGTAATCTAGGCGTTGATTTCTGCATTTCAATGTAATTACATTCAAATACTATCTGCATTGTTTGTTCTTCCAACATTTACCCCCAAACATCACTAAATTTATATTAAGAAACTAAACACTGAATGAAAAAAAAGGAAAATTTCAAAGTTTAATGAAATGTAACAAATTTTATAATTGTTATATTAAATTGTTGTGTAAAAGAAAGTCATATATATTCCATATCAGATTTCTTACTTATCAAGCGATAAGGAATTTTGATGATTCATTGCCTAGAACTTAACTTCACATTTGCCTGGAAGATGATTAAAAAAAAGTTTTCACTCTATAACTTTCTATTAATTGGAGTTTCAGCCTGGGATAGATATTAAATAAATAATGATACTAAACCAAAAGCTAAACATCTCCCTTCAAAGACTTGAAATATATCTTCTAATTATATCTACAGCGAAAATAAGACTTTATAAGACAGTGCTGAGGATGGTTGTCACTTATGGCTCAGAAATGTGGGTTTTGACACGAGCAGATAGCAAAGATTACGTAGGTGGAAGAGAAAGATATTAAGGAGAATATTTGGACCTGTGAGGACAGGGGAAGGCTTCAGGATCAGGACGAACCAAGAAGTGGCTGAACTGTTTGGGGAGTCTGATATTGTTTCTTGCATAATAGCTGGTAGACTGCGATGGTTGGGACACATACACCGGATGGAGGATATAAGGGTTCCAAAGAAAGCATTATATGGGCATCCTGGTGGGAGAAGGCCCCGAGGCAGACCAAGGCTGAGATGGCTGAAGGACGTAGCGGACGACTTGGAGGCGGACGGCCTGCGTAGTTGGAAAACGGCGGCGAGGGGCCGTGAAAGATGGAAAAATATAGTGGCTGAGGCTCAGGCCCTTCGCGGGCTGATTTATAAGATTGTTGGCGTAGATGTTATAAGATTGTTACCGGAAGGCAAAACCTTTGATCAACAGAGAAATTATTATTATTTTGTTGAATTGGATTATAATTGAAAAATGATGCAAGGTGCATTAAACACATCTCAATTCCTTTATATCCCCAACGAATCTCTTCTAAAAGACATGTGTGATGGCATATCACACGTCAGATTAGTTCCCTACTATCTGCAAGGAACACCAAGGTCGTATCTTCAAACGAAGCCAACCAAGGGTTGGGGATGAACTATCGTCCTGCTATAATGAAGGAAAAAAGGGCAGTGGATGCCCCATTCTATCACCATCTTCAAGAGCGAAGACACCTTCCGTGCTACCAGCCAACAAAAAACATCCAATCTACACACGACACACTTGCCTATCTCTCAGTTTATCTCTCATTTAGTTTTCTCTCCCCCGTCTCTTAATCTTTTAATTAAGTCATATAATGGAGTTGATGAGGAGAGAAACTAGGATTGATTAATTAGACGAGATATGAAGACTCTGTTATAATATGGCTATATGTTACACAAACTCCACTAGACTTGTAATGATTTTATAGAATAAAGGGTGAGAGTAGAGCTATGACACGATGATATGATACGATGCGGCGTATGGTTGAATCTGATAGGTAGATCGATGTCTAGATCTTTTACTGGCTTATATACATGTTCCCCAGTCTAGCCTGCTTAAGTGAGAGAGTACCAGAGAGAGTTTGTTTTCTTTCGGTCGGGCTCGGCTCTCTCTCTTGCCGTTACAAGTCAGGTTCTTAGAATTATGAGTGTATAAGTGTATAGTCATAACATTTAGTAATTAATTATAAACCCCTGAAATTCCCATTACATATGTCCAGCGGCGTGACTTTTTGTAGTTGTATACTTCAACATAGACCCCAATAGATTCATATAAGAACTTTTGAAGCAGAACATCAACCATTCAAAAAAATCCTATATCTTCCTCCACATTTCTGAGCCTACTTGGAGGTCACTTATCCAGTAGAAGAATTCCAGCTGCAACTTACTTTGCCTGTTTTCAGCCCACATTAATTTCTATATTCCTGCCCAGGTCATTAACTTTGTTGAAGCAAATCATTTTCGATTTAAAAGCTGTAAATCTCTTTGGCTTAATGGCAACATATCAGGTTCCCGATAATTCCTCTTAAGGTTGGGACACATCATCCAATAGCGCAAATTGACCTATTCCATTGGGTCCCATGATTGACTCTAGGGCTTCCAGTTCCTTGGAGGGCTTCTATACCATTCATGGTACTTGACAATGTACAAGTCTTCAACACCATTCAGAGCGGATTCATTGTTTCTTTTTCTTCTATTTCTTAATCTGATTGGAAAATCGTTGACGTTGGCTTTAACTACTAACTGCCATCGGTGCTAACCAACCTATATACTCCCACCACCACTGTATTTGTGTCAAAGTAGCCACAATATTGTTAAGAAAGTAAGTAACTTAAACGAAAATAAAGATTACATGCTACATTTCCTACTAGAAAGACAAGAAGGGATGAAATAAAAAATGTGGTGATTCAATCCAACCTCAATATCTACACAGTGCACTTTGCAGAAAATGACATATGAGACAAAAGTACCTAGAACGAGACCGAGAGGTAGAGTACCCAGAACGGACATGGGAAAAAGAAGGGAATGAGCGAAGCCTTCCGAATACGAGAATAGAATAGAATTACAGACATCAGCTGGTAAAGGACAGAACAAAGTGGTTCTTGTTATATAAAAAGATTAATATAAGATGTGATGATAAGATCCTAAAAGTTTACCATTGGTGCCCTTCTTAAGGAGCTCTTTAGAGTAGGAGAGGAATAAACGTTTACTCCTGAAAAAGGGCACCAATGGTACCCGAAACGTGGAGCAACAAAGAATTCTTTTTCTTTAAAAATTCCTCTGGTATAAGAGACATTTTCCATGGTAGCCTGCTTCATTTTGTGGTCATCGACCGGTTTCGGGCGTTCGCCCATCTTCAGGATACGTTTTTCAGACAGTGTGACAACACAGACTTGTACAGAGCAAACCCGAAACCAGTCGATAACCACAAAATGAAGCAGACTACCACGGAAAATGTTTCTGATGCTTTCCAGCTCTGCGGAACCAATCATCACAACTCCTCTGGCCCATTACCGTACAAACATCTCATTGTAATTTTAAAGCCTGACGATTTGAATACCATTTTTTTGATAAATAATTTAAGATCATCGACTAAAGTTTAAGATGGTCAATACAGAAATCAATAAAGCAGAAAGTGACTAAGGTCTTTGAACTCCAGGTTTAATTACCTCTATTTTTATAAAGCTACCAATCTTGAAAATTTTAAGTGAAAACATCATTGCGCAAACATTGCAAGATTGATAAAATTCCCATTATGATATTTAGAATTGATAAAAATTCCAAACATAAAGTACTCAATTTTTAATGAAAAGTTTACTCATTATTCTTAAAATACATTTTTGTTAAATATCATCAATTACCATATATAAAAAGTTATATATATATATATAAATAAAAAGGAATTGTTATTAATACATTATGATGAAATACACACTTCCTATGAATGTTAGTCAGCAACTAGTAACATGAGTCAAAGCTACGCAGTGCGTTTGAATAAACAGCTCCTAACTTCATCAACAACAACAGTAACACAATCTTCATGTACATATGAAGTCTAAAAAAAAAAAAATCCACTAAATCTTTATAATTCTTATTAAAATTTTCTTACTACTGTAAGATAAAGCCATTGCGATCGATATCAAATTTTTGATTACGACATTTTACCGGAAAATATACGTTTTTTTCCGTTTCCTGTGTCCGAAAAAATTGGTTTTTAGAAATTTATCTGTGAGTATGTGTGTTTGTATGAGTGTTTGACGTAAAAATCGTAGAAAGTTCAAACTTGATATTTAGTTAAGTTGCATTTTGACTGAACAGGTTTTTTTTTTGTTTTTTTTTCAGTTTTCGCGTTTAGTTTTGCCATAAAAACATCGAGATTTCATTAAATTTGGTATCCTAACTTGTGAATACAGAGATCTGTCTATCTTCTTCTTCTTCTTTCTTTGGCTCTACAGCCCTTGTAGGGCTTTGGCCTCCTTTAGCAGACTGTCCCAACCACCTCTGTCTGGGCTTTCCTTCTCCACTGTCTGACGCCCATCTTCATCAGATCTGCCTCCACATCCTGCCTCCACATCTTCTTCCTCCTGGGTGCCCTTCATAGACCTTTCGAAGGGCTCTTTGCACACTCATTCTGCGGAGGTGTCCCAACCAGCGCAACCATCCCACTTTTATGGCAGCCACAAGCGTCTCTACTCCATAGAGCTGATACGATTCAGCGTTTTTACGTGGACGGAACACGCCGTCCTCAACTACTGGGCCATAAATAGTTCAATCTCTGCTCGTCTACTGCTGTCAACACCCATGCCTCAGAGCCGTATAACAATACCGGTCTGAGAACTGTCTTATATATGGTGACTTTCGCTTGTCTGGAGACTTGCTGATTTCGGAGCGTACTTCTAATCGCCCCCCAGACATCTGTTAGCTACCAAGATTATGCTACTTATGTCCACGCCTACCTCATTCTTGGACGTGAGTGTAGCTCCTAAATATTTAAATTTCCTCACTCCCTCGAAACGTTGTGACCCGGCTAGCAGATCCACAAATCTCCTTTTTCTTCTGGTAGTCACCATATATTTTGTTTCCTCGGTGTTGATCTGCAGACCATAAGTGGCTGCACCCTCTTCCAGTTCCATAAGAGCGCTTTTTGTTGCGGCTGCTGATCTTGATATAAGCGCCACATCGTCCGCATAGGCTAGGTGCTGCACTACTCGGTTAAAAATAGTGCCTCCTGGATTTATGTTTACTTTTCTCATCACCATTTCTAGGACCAGATTAAAAAGAAGCGGTGATAACGGATCACCTTGTCTAAGTCCTACATTAACGTAAAATTCCTGGGAGGTTTCACCTTGGACAGCTACCTTGGCCACTAGCGTCATCTTCACCAGCCTGGCTACCTTTGCCGGAATATTCAAACTTTTCATATCTTCAATGAGGCCAAAGCATGAAATAGAGTCGTAGGCCATCTTAAAATCAACATACAGTTGATGAAGGTCAAGATTATTTTCGTAGAATTTTTTCCAATACGACTCTCATGCTAAAAATATGGTCTATTGTAGACCTACCTTTCCGAAAGCCACATTGGTAATCTCCGAGCACTCTTTCCGCTGCATTAGTTATTCTTTCTGCAAGGAGGATTGCGAGGATTTTATATACCGCGGTAATTTGAACATTTAAGACGGCTATCCTTTTTATGAATGGGGCATATAACTGCCACAGCCCAATCCTTTGGCATTTCTTCTTCTAGCCATACTTTTAATATAAGGTTGTACACTTCATTCTTCAATTGTTCTCCGCCATCCTTCAACAAGTTCAACACAGATGCTGTCTTCCCCAGGGTATTTATTTTCTTTCATAGATTCCAACACTCCGTCGAAATCGTCTCTCGAGGGTGGCTCAGCATCATCATCATCTATCTATCCTATCAGATTTGTTTCCAAGCATAGGAAACAAACTGTTTTCCAAGCATAGGACCGGATATTGTGTGGTTTTTGATGAACCACTTTACTCTGAATGGATTTTTTAGTTATTTTGTGATATTTACAACAAAATACTCCCAAGTTCTTTCAACTTGTTATATCAATTATACATATTATAATGATCCACAACTGTTATTTATAAAATTTTGCCGGGAAAATTCATTTAAAGGGATTCATCAAAGGGCTCCTATTTCAGAGGAGGAGTGGGGGGAAATTATGTTTTCCTCATAAGTACTATTTGAGTTTATTATACATTTCTAAATATTATTAATTATTGAATATGTGGATGTGGTCCGCGTTTGCTGGATAACATCTGATGCGATCTGGATAGCATGCATATTTATTTTGTTCCGGACCCTTTTATACGGATTTTCATCCATTGTCAGAGCTAATTCACCAAGATCGTGTAGAGAGTTCACTACAACGTATTGTTTCTGTTACACAATCACACTTGTTGGTTTGACACTGACCATACTTAACACTACTATTAAAATTTAGTTATAATCTATCCTTCAATACATGCTATTTATTATATACAATTTTGTTTTTAATATATAATCATAATTTATAATAATTCCATTTTGTCATTAAACACCCACACATACATAGTAACATAAACAACCTATGTACATAGTACATAGTGTGACAAAAACATTACGTTGAAGTGAACTCTCTACATAAACGTGGTGAATTTGTTTTGATGATGGATGAAAATCCAAAACCGATCAGGAACAAAATAAAAACTATGCATGCTACGACGGATAAAATACCAAATATTAATTATAATTAAATATAGTTATGAAGAAATTTGGTGAGGATCTGTCAAGAAAAAAAAACAATTCAGGTATGCCAACGTTTCGACAGAGTTTCCTATCTTTATCAAGGCTTTAATATATAGATAGTCTTGAAGATGTGGAGAAAGAATTTTTAAACGTATACATTTTGTTACATCGCAGAAATATAAAAAATTAAAAATTAAAACTTACTAGTAACTTGTCTTAAATTATCTACAAAAAAAATTATTTCTCCACATCTTCACGACTTTCTATATATATTAAAGCCTTGATAAAGACAGGAAACTCTGTCGAAACGTTGGCATAATTAAATGTTGTTTTTTTTTTTTTCTTGACAGATCCTCATCAAATTTCTTCATAAGTTAATTCATCAACGGTCAACAAATTTTTTTTATAATAATGAAATATGTTGTTGCCGCAATTCTATGGTTCTGAAGAAAATATGTTGATCAGAAGTAGCGTGTCTAAAAAAGTCAGGTTTTGTTCAATTTTCTGCTATTTCCTTTAATATGGCCCCAACGATTTTCTTTAAACTATATATATGAACTACTAAATTTTAATAGTGGTGTTAAGTATGCTCAGTGTCAAAACCAACAAGTGTAATTGTTTAACAGAAACAATACGTTGAAGTGAACTCTCTCTACAAGAACTTGGTGAATTTGTTCTGACGATGGATGGAAAGTCCGTATAAAAGTAATATGCACGCTACGACAGATAAAATACCAGTTGTTATCCAGCAACGCGGAATATATTCATTAAAAATCATAAATTTGATGAATAATTTGTTAAAAAAATTATTCAGAAATCAAAATTCTTTCTAATCTAGTATAATGAAAGTACAGATTGAATTCAGTTAAATATAAGTTATTTTAGTGAGTAGACAAACATAAAAATTAAAAAAAGGCAGCAGAAGGTTAACATAGGGAGCTAGAAAAACTGAAGGGGGGATATGTCCTGCTTATTGTCTAGCAGTCTACTAGAGGGGCGGTAACCCTAGGTCGACAACATACCTGCGCCCAGCTCCTATGGCCCCCTAAACTACCTGCACATCTGCCCTAGGCAACCTGTGTACACATATATTTTGTACACTAAATAACAAATCATTCATCTGAAGAACACGCTAACATTCTAAGAAGACAAATAATATGATTTATTTATTAACATCTCTTCATAACATTTCAATTTTATTTGCACAATCAAAAAATATTTTGGTGGAAGGGGGAAAAAAAAAGTGGAATTTTGAATAAATATCTTATTGAAAACAGTATAAAGTAATCATAAAGTGCCAATTTATAGAAATTATCTTGCAAGTTCTAAATAATACTAATTACGGGGGTGGAACCATTAATTATATTAAAGTGTTCCCCATTGAATTTTTTTAAATTAAAGTAGTATGCCTACATTATGGTTATTATAAATAACTGCAGTTTAAAAAAACTAGAAAAAAAATCTGGTGTGAAACACTCACACAACTTTCTCTTACAACTGTCCTCAAAATTATAATTGACAAATGATATAGTTTGTGTACCAAATATAACGAAATCCGTCGAAAACTAACCAAAACTTTTCAGTAAATGCGCACTTCCAGCTTATAATTTTTCTTAAAACTTGGAATTTTGGCCATCTATTTATTACTAATTAATTTTGTTTGGATGATAGAATTATATAATCAACTATGATAGCACTTTAGAGGAAGCTGTAACCCTTATCCCTCCCCTAAAAGTACCCATAAATGAATTTTCTCGGAGAAATCTTTCAAATAAAAGTTGTAGGTCTTTGTATGTGTAATTGATATACCAAGTTTAAAGAAAATCGTCGGAGCCTTTTTGAGAAAAATCGCCGGAAAAGTGGAAAAAATCATTTAGTAAAGTGTGTTAAAAAAACGCACTTCCGGTTATCCGATTTTTTCCAACTCGGAATTTAACAAATATTAATTTTAATAATATTATTTAGATGATAGAATTGTATAAAAAATTGAAATAGCAATTAAGATGAAAAACCTAACGCCATCCTTCCCCCAGAAGTGCCCTTAAATAAATTTTCCCGGAGAAATGTTACAAATAAAAGTTGTAGCTCTTTGTATGTGTAGTTGATATACCAAGTTTAAAAAAAATCGTCGGAGCCATTTTGGAGAAAATCGCAAAAACTTTAAAAAAAAAAAAAACTAGTAAAGTGGTACTTCCGGTTGAGGAATTTTGACAGATAACGCACCATCAAATTCCATGGTAATACCTAAACGTAATATCAAGTTTCAACTTTCTACGGTTTTTCGTTTTTGAGCTATGCTGTTCACATACACATACACACAGAGACCATGTGCTAAAAACCACTTTTTTTTTGGGACTCAGGGGACCTCAAAACGGATATTTCCGGTGAAAACTCAATATCGTAAACTTGACACAATTACAATACTTCCTCTTACTAGGAGTAAGAGGAAGTAAAAAGAAGTAAAATTACACATACAGTTACTGGAATATCAATTTTGTAAACTTGCTGCGACTTTTTTCATTGTTCAAGGTATAACGGGATCCTGAAGAGGCTTATTGCAGCATGGGCGAAACGTCGATTTTTTAGTAAACCACTTACCCGGACTCAACCCAAAAATTCAAATGTTTTTCCAAGGAAACCTAAAAGATTAAACGATAGATATTTATGTGTATATAGATAGTTTATACGAAGTTTAAAGAAAAACCGTTGTAGCATTTTTTTGTGCGAGAAAAAAATAACCAACCGTAAAGTAAAGTAGCAACTTCCGGTTGATGTACGTATTTTGCCCAAAACTTTTATGTCAGATGCTGTGGTAATACTTAGATGGAATACCAAGTTTAAGCTTTCTGGGATCTTTCGTTTCTGAGACATTTTGTCATACACACACACACACACACACACACACACACATACTGACCCTAGATTATCCAAAAACATTATTTTTCTGACTCAGGGGACCTTAAAACATGTATTTCCTGTGAAAACTGATATTCTCCAAAATTTAACACGATTGCAATGGTTCTTCTTACTTAGGAAGAACTAATTAATCAATGAGATAAGAAATAGATATTATAGATGTAAGCTCACCAAAAATACCACATTTATTCAGCAAGATATTTATATTAATAAACAAATTAGATTGGACAGGAAAAGGAAATAGAATGAGATGCGTAACATTTAAATCATTTATATTACATCAATGTTGTGGTAGTAATATTGTTAAAAAACTTAATCTAATTTAAAGTAAATTGGGCTATAATATTATAAACTAATAAAAAGGATGCAAAACTTATTAATTCCATTGAAATTCCAGATTGTCTCACTGAATGGTATTTCAGAAAATTTAATTATATATAATTTTCAAGCAAATAGGGTGGAAAAAAAAAAACAGTTTTTAACTTAGCCACAATGTTTAGCTAATAATTAGTCAATTCCGGAAAACAAAACAAAAAAACGAAATTCGTCTAAAATTGACAAAACTTTTCAGTAAAAGCGCACTTCCGGTTTACTAATTTTCTTAAAACTCGTAATTTTGGCCATCTATTTATTTCTAATTAATTTTGTTTGGAAGATAGAATTATATAATCAACTATGATACCACTTTAGAGGAAGCTATAACCACTCCCCTAAAAGTACCCTGAAATGAATTTTCCCAGAGAAATGTTTTTAATAAAAGATGTAGATCTTTGCACGTTTAGTTTGTATGAGAAGTTTCAAGAAAATCGTCGAAGCCATTTTTGAGAAAATCGCGAAATAGTGAAAAAAAATCATTTAGTAAAGTGTTAAAACAAACGCACTTCCGGATATCCGATTTTTTTCAAACTCGGAATTTCAACAACGTATTCAATTCTAATTAACATTATTTAGATGACAGAATTGTCTAATAAACTGAAATAGCACTTTAGATAAAAACCTAACCCCACCCTTCCCCCAGAAGTACCCTTAAATGAATTTTCTCTGAGATATGTTTCAAATAGAAGTTGTAGCTCTTTATATGTGTAATTGATATACCAAGTTTAAAGAAAATCTTCGGAGCCATTTTTGAGAAAATCGCATAAACGTATTAAAACCAACTAGAAAAGTGGTACTTCCGGTTGGGGAATTTTGACAGATGACCCATTGTGATAACTAAACGGAATATCAAGTTCAGAACTTTCTACGATTTTTCATTTTTGATCTATGCTGTTCACATACATACATACACACACCACACACAGACCATTTGCTAAAAACCACTTTTTTTTGGATACAGGGGACCTCAAAACGGATATTTCCGGTGAAAATCAATATCGAAAATTTGACTCTTACTAGGAGTAAGAGAAAGTAAAAATGATGTTAAATTAAATTGAATTGATTTGAGTAAGAAAAAGGTATAGATTTTATTTGTTTATTTCTATTGAACTCTCATCCAACGAAAATACTGACGTTGCATTTCGATAAGTTACACAAATAAACGTAACGGTTCTTTTATTCTATAATTGGTTTTTCACAAGAAATACATATTTTGAGGTCTCCCCTGAGTTTGATAGAATTATTGTTTTTAACGAATGATATTCTGTATGTGTTTGTGTGTGTGTGTATGAACAAAAGAATTTAAAAATCGAATTATCACAGGTAACTCAAATTTGATATTTCGTTTAGTTAATAACATCGCATTCCTGACACAATGATTTTTGGGACAAAAATCCATCAACCCGGAAATGTGCGACATTACTCAATGGGTTTTTTTTTTGTTTTCATTTTTCTCTACTTCCTCGAAAATGGATCAAACGATCTTATTTGAACTTTGATTACAATTTACATTCATAAATATCTATCACTTTTTGAAACATTTTCAAAGTAAAATTGATTTTTTTGGTGCTTTTGGGGGAGCAGCAGCCGTTAAGCATTCCTCTAATGTACCAATTCAGTACAATTTATAGTTTTGACAACTCTATAATATTAATATACTAGAATTCCAATTATGAAGTAAAACATGTAACTAGAAGTGCCATTTTATAAGAATAGGTATTGTGAGTTTTCTAGAATTTTTTTGAAAACGACTTCTGTTTGTAATATTTTTCTCAAAAAATTGATATTGCATGGGTTTTGATGGTCTTTCAATACGGTTGACGATCACTATATTCCCACCAAAGTGTATTGTTAAAAATTTCAAAAATTTGAACATAGCAGTAATCAAATAATATATTGTTTAGTGTTCAATCCAAATTTTTTATATGATGTCCGAAATATATAATGTAGTATTTCTCATTCACATTTCTAAAAAAATTCTTTTTTAATTTTTGGAAGCCTCAAAACATAAATTTTTCTTGAGTTTAGAAAATCCTTAATTCTACATAATTCTACCAATATTTGTTTTTCAGATTACAATAAGTAGTATATAATATCTCCTTTTAAGATTTATACTGTTAAGTAATCGATTAACTATTAGCAAACCAGAGTATTAGTTAACTTTCCTTCTACAAAAATTACCACAGATTGAAAATCTTAACATTTTGAAGTGTTATTCTTACTATTTTAATTAATGAAAAAAAAAAAGCTAGTACTCTGAATATTATTCTATCAAACTCCCTGAAAATTTAATTTTTACTATAACAAAAAAAAAAAATTGATAGAACAGGGAGTTTCTGACGTCATATATCCCGTGACGTCACTGTAACGGTTCCCGCTTAACTGTGAGTGCAATAACCTAGTAGGTCTTCTAACTTTTTTTTTTATGTTGTAAAACTGACATTATAATTGCTAAATTACAACAAATCTATGAATTTACTTTAACTTTAGAGAGCAAATATCTTCTTATTGAAAATAGTAAAAATATTCCAAATTCATATTGATCAAGTGAAATATTAAAAATTTTTATTAACTTATTCATTTATTACTTGCCTTACTTCTGTATTCATCCTCATCTGTTGATTTGATCTTGCCGAATTTAAAAAAATTATTAAATTTATAAATCGTAAGATTCAAGAAAAAAAAAATTACTATGTTAATTTCAAACGAATCATATAAAACAATGGCCTTGTTGATCAATGCTGCCAACATATACTTACAAAAATAAAATATAGATAATAAAATTTAATGATTTTTTTTTTTTTTTCAATTATCTATATATTTTTTTTAAATAAATATATATATTACATGAAAAAGTGTAAGGGATCAAAGAAAAGTCTTTTGTATAATATATTATAACTCTTTATTTTTTTTCCACCTTCAATAATAATTTCAATTATTTACAATAATGTACAATATATCCAGATTACTTAAAACAGAGTCATAATTTTTTTCCTTTTTTTTTAAAAAAAAAAAAGTCTATACAACAAAATATCGAATGTATCTTTTTTTTTTTGAAAAATGTAATTTGTACATTATAAAAAATATATATATTCTGTGAAAAACAAAAATTATACAAAAGAAAGTCAAAAAGGTAGGAATCGTTAACTTGTGTATTTAGTGAGCTGCAATAGTGAGACGCCAAGGTTTTCTCTTGTCACATCGACAACTGACTATTGCATATCAAGTCTTCCTACCTTTCTTTATATGTACACTGTACACACTCGGTAACTTGCTTAAAACTCGATGTATTATTGTTGTGTTATACAGTCATTGCTAGAAACGGCCTCTGCTGCAGGGAATCGACTTCCTTCGCCTGGGCTGAACAAAGGTCTGGCGTTGAACTGGATCTAGTCAATTTACCCAAACTATCGCCGGAAAGTCCGCCAAAACTGAAGATTGACACTAGGCTAGTAATCCTATCTATTTCCATTGTTGTATTACCTGAATCGTCTAACAAAGCTTCCTCTAAAAATACAGAATCTTCATCTTCACCTTCTCTTCGCGCTTTTTTCGGTAAAATCGACAATACGGCTTCTTCTGTTTCCCATTCGGGCACTCTCCGCCTTTTCGTACCTATACTCTTACTAACACTGTACCTGTTGCTTTGTTTTTCGTTGTCCAGGTCTAAATAGGTGGGTTGTTCAACTGGTGCTTGATTTTCTTTGTCACATTCTGGCGGGCACCTTACGCATACTGGCGAACTTGGTGTGAAAAAACCTAATTCTTCTTGGACTGGATCTTCATGAGATGTAAGCGTAAGTGAATCTTCATAGTATGGAGTTGGTGTGGGTGGTGGAGGTTCTTCAACTACTGCAGGCGGCATAGGAGGTGGTGGATATTCCATCGGTTGACTGTGCACCATATGATAAGCTTCTTCCATAAAAATATACCTTGCTTTTTGAAGTACAGTAGCTACAAGAAGATTTTTATGTAGACTTACACCGCCTCTCTGAGCTCTTGACTGCGCTATTTTTGTTAGAGATATACTTATTAGACGTTGAGCGTCTGTAGCCATCGTCATAGGTGCAGAATTTTTAGTGTCCCTCTTTCTTTTTTAAATAAAAAATAAAAAAACTAAAACACAAGAAAACACGCGTACTTCACTGTCCTCGACTTCACAAGTCACAGATATTCACGCATTCTTCCAGTAATCCCAAAAGTGATATTGAACAGGTGGTCGAGTAATCCTTATACACTAAACAGTTTTAAAGAAGGTTCCGGTCACGACTGTAACACTAGAACGGTCGCCACAAGAATGCCAGTTTACTCAAACGTTAGTGATATATATAACCTCTGTACTGGATGACGTCACGGCCTACTTATCCGCCAATGAGTGAACGTCCTTCGCCATTTAAAGGTGGGCCAACCGTAGCACGGTCTAGCGGAAGAAACTTAAAACATTGTTAGTCCCCACTTATGTTCAACCAACGCTCCCAACACTTAATATTACTACCTACACAAGAGTTTCTCTTGAATTTTTACTGTTTGACAAATTTAATCAATCATATAACGAATAAAAACAGGGCTATATAATGTACTCATTTTGTTTTAAATAAAAAGGAAAATAATAATTTATTGCATTCTTCAATATTTCATTCACATTTATTCCATTTTTCTATTTTACCTATGCAAATACAGTAGCAGACGCCATCTACCGTATACAAGCTAAACATGTACAAGGTGACTACACAGATCTACAAATCAGAAACTAACAGACCTTACACCATGAATTAACTTCAAGCAATAATTCTTTATTCCACTAGCATTTTTATTACCTTTTATACTAAAATCATTTTCATCAGTAGCAAAATTTTTAAAGGCACAATAATTGTAAAAAAGAAAAGAAAAGATATCGTGACTAAATTCTAAAATTATTTTGCACAAATATTCATTTCCTTTCCATAAAAACTATTGAAGTTATTATAATATAAAATAAAATGTTGCTTTTTTTCTTTAAAAAGAAAATGCCAAAAACAACTAAAATTAAAACCCTAGTAAATCAAAATATATAAAACTAATATCATTTTTGAATAAATATATATCACAAAAAAATAATAATTTTTCTTAGATTACAAAATTTGGAATTAAAATGTTAATACATGTATAATGAAGTTTTAATAAATTCAATTACAGTTGCAGGAACACACTTTTAAGATTTAATAACTGGTGACATACTTAAATTCTATGTCCAAGGGAAAAGTCCCTTGTTCCACCAAGATCACAATTGTTTATTTACATTTACTAGTTTTGGGTCAATATCTCAGTTTATTTTTATCTAGATTATATGCCATAAAACTTACATCAATATGGTTGTGGAATATTCCACTGTTTATACTTTTTAAAAAGGGAATAAAATTACACAATTTGTCATGAAATTCATTTTACAATTCTTGCCATAAATTATTAAATTAACTCCAAATCACGAATTCTTTAGAAAAAAAACTAAATTCGAACTAAAGCAATAATAGAAAAAATAATTTTAAATAACAGTAAAATATCAAGAATAAAGAATTTTGCTTAAATAAATATTTATAAATAAGAAGCATTCTTACTGTTACATTTCATGAACTAGTCCGTGACTATATTGTAAACAAAGAGATCATGCCAAATTGAAATATAACTAAATGATTATTTAGAAAAAAAAAGTAAAAATAAAATGTTAAAAGCTTATCACATTTAAGAATTACAAGTAAAAATAATGTTTGATTCCATAAATTTTCAAGTAATCTTATATTGATAATTTTGGTCGAAAAAAATGTTACAGATCTTAAAGAATTCTTAAATACTTAGAAACATGGCAATTTATAATCAATAATAAATGAATTTTGCTTATGGGCGACTAAAACATCTTGCAAACATAATTTATCAAAACTGAAGCACCTTGCGAAATCTGTTTTTACATTTAGAATCAATATGTTACTTCAAAACAAAAGCAAAAAAAGTAACAAGTTGCAAAAATATACTTCAAAATACAAATCGTAAATCTACTTACTTGTTTTATTTTTATTTATTTTTTAGTTTTCAATAAAATCAATTTACTAGAATAATATAACGCGATTCAATAAAGCAAACGAATATTACTAAGACTACAGTTATAATCACTCCTTTTATAATATCAATACAAATTTAAGAATTAATTAAAAATATTTCAGTCCTATCGAGGCATTTAAAAAAAAAAATGAACAAATATTAGTATCAATATTAAGGAAGGCGGAAAATTTTCAAGTCTTCAGTATCACAAATCTTTATAAACTGATATTAATAAATAAAAAAGAAAATGAAATGAAATTTATACATAATAGAATAGATTAAACAATGGAAGAAACTAATGTTACATTTATGTATCATTCAGAATATTTAAATCTTTAAAAAAGAAATTCCATAGTTTTAAATATATAAACCAATCACCTAATATCAAAAATCATTACTGAGTTTTCTAAAATTTTGCGGACAAAATATTGGAATGACAACTTCAGAACTGTTTCTTACTTGAAGGACTGAATGAAAAAGAAGTACAATGCTTTACAAGAACTAAGTAATTGCTAGTAACAAAATAAGAGAAAATAAAAAATTATACTACTTTATAATATCAGTAATATTAAACAATAGTTCGTTAACATTAATAAGTTAAAAAATAGTTCAATATTAAAGACAAAAAAAAAAAATCTGTCTAAAATGAACAAAGTGGTATAAATATAATAACATGTATTTGACTGTGCTTATCAGGCAAGAAGTAATATACCTCCTGTACATCAGGTTCTTAATTACGCTCAGGAAAACCTAATAGTGCTGGAAAATTGTAACAGATTAATAATAATAATAATCATCATCAACATCACAATTAGAATTTTAAAAAAAATTGGCAAAAAACTTCTGTAATAGAATATCGGAATTTACATGCTAACGATATTTACGAGTGTCGAGGGGGTTGAATTGTTTCAAAAACAATAAATTACAAATAAACAGTAAAATTAATTAATCGCAATTTCATTTCTACAGTAATTTGTAATCTTTTAAAAATGTATAATTTCTGAAACTTCCTATACCACTTCTCCTAAAGTTGTAAATGAGAAATTTGTATTTTCTACAAGTTGTTGGTACCATTTTTCTACAGAACCCTGAATTTGTTTGTGGGTTGAACATTCACAAACCTGTTAATTTTTTTATAATTACTTTTTCAATATTTAAGAAATATACATATTGGATTTATCATTTTCTTAAAGATAATATTGTATTTATCAATTTCTTAAAGATGATAAATACATTTCAAAGACAATCAAAGTGCACTTAAATCAATTAGACCTAATTTACAACTCGAAATAAAAATCTTACATTCATTTTAAGAGCAAAAGAGTTTACAAAAATACATAGGATTTTCTACCAGACTTTAATTATGGAAAAACCCTTCAAATACACAATTAAGACAAATTTCATTATTAAGTTTAAGGTAAAAAAAAATAATCTTTTTTATTCAATACTGAAATCATGGAAGATATTTTACCAAACAAAATTTGTATTTTAAAAGTTAATGAAAATTAACTTTTATTATTTATTTATATACACTTGTTAAGGCAGAAAATTCATTTGATATAATTGAAACAGCTATCAAAATGTAGCAAATAAAAATAGAAAAATCTTCTTTATACTCATTTCAACAAATAAAAAATAAGAGGAAGTAAAACTCGTTTTTCGAAAATACAATATAGGTCAAGGGTGGATTCCAACAGATCATTGGAAATAAAAGATCATACGAGCAAATTTAGATCATGGACAGGAAAGGAAAGCAGTCAAAACTAAGGTAAATAAGAGAAAGTAAAAAAGGCGGAGAAAATACCTCTGCACTCTGTAAGCATGTTCATTCTTAGAGAATTATATGCTGAGCAGTTCGCAAACAAATGTTTTTTTTACCTTTCAATTTGTAATTCAACTAATAAAATTGCAATGATTATTCACTCAAAAAAATGGTAATAATATTTTGCAAACCGATAGAAAATGGAAAAATTTTAAAAGAAAGGAAAATAAAGAAAAAATTTGAAAATTTTACTTAGAATGAAGCTGAAATAAAAAAAAAATTAATTAAACAAAGAAAGCAAAATTCGCCAATTTTAAGTACTATTGATAGCATCTTAAAATTAAGCACTTAAGCAAATTAAAAACATAAAATATCCTCAATACCTCTATCATGAATAATATCACGTCAATTAAAATACAAACAAAAAAAATAAATAAATAAATATACTTATTCTTTAAAAATTAGAAGTAAAAAAAGTGAGATTGTCGCAAGAGAATTGCCATCAATGTTAATCTGGTCAATAGAATAGCGCTATAATTCATCATGTCCGTTGTTGCTACCAGAACTTTGTCTAGGTGGAGGATATGCCCAAAACTGAGATGGTAAACCACGTGCAGTCCTTGCGCGCACAGCAAACGCAGAAAATGACGAGATACAATTTGCAATAAATTGATTAGCACGGCCTAAAATCGCCAGTTCAACGTGAGGAGTAGATCCATTAGCCTTAACTACCTTCACCTAAATAGTAAAATTGTATTTTAATTAAACAAAGAAGACATTATATTTTCGCATTTAAAAAATTATACTATTTATGAAATACAATACAAAATTTCTGTAAAAAGAGAAAATAATATTTTTTATAAAGATATAAGAGTTGTTTTGGTTCATCTCAAAGTTTGCTATATCTATATCTACTTGAAAATAATGTTTGCGTTCATTAGTGTCGGCGAAGAATTTGACTTTATTATGGGGTATCAGGCTTCTAAAAGCTTACAGTATACTCACTGAGTTTACTGCATGACTCTGAAGCCGTGAAGAGAAATATTTCGCCCGTTACCGAAGAATAACTGTAAATACAAGCCCTGATAGACAAATTAAAGCATTATGGATCAAGCCAAAGATTTTCATTAACGCAATGATTGAACCAAATTAGAATAATCTGCAAGAATAAGAAAATAAAATAGATAAATTTCAAACAAATGTTTCATACAATTTCAAACACTTACTTCCATTCTACTAAAAGCCTTAGTGAGTTCTGGAATCATATGATTAGTATCAGAAGCAACAACTATTGCAACAAGATCAGATATTCCTCTTGCTACTCTTTTAATCTGTTTAATTACTAGGCTGCTGTCAGGAAGACACATTTCATAAGTAGCCTTGCCACCTTCTCCCCGATATCCAATGCATTGAGGGGCAGCAAAAAGACTGGGAGAACTCTTTATATGTTCACAAGCTCGTACCTGTATTACATTACAAGATTTAAAGGTTTTACATTTAAAATATTTCTTATGCAATAAAAGATAAACAATTTTTCAAAGTTACATATAATAAAACGCTAATTTACAAAATGAATAAATTCAACTATCAAATAAGAACGGCAGATTGTAAGGAACGCGGAAAAAACCCTACAGAAGAGATGTAAAGTGAAATTCCGAAGAAAATAATAAATCATTAATATCATGTCATAAATGATCAAATCGTTGTGTTTATGAAATTTTCCTCTCGACGTTATATTTTTTGATTCGCTAGCTAAATGTTCTTCCCATATCTTAAAGAGGGATGAAACCAAAAACTCTAAATGTCTTCTTTGGTTTGGTTTCATGAATAAAATGTTTATAAAAAAAATCTATCCAAAATGGATTTGCAATTGCTCTATAATTGCTCTGCAATCAGCTCTATGAAAAATTTCATAGCTTGAAGTTTTACTTCCATTTTCAAACTGGCAAAAAAAATCCCGACCGTGGGTGTTACATAGCAACTTCTCTACCTTTCAAGTGAAAACAATGAATTTCTATTATGATCATTAATAATAATTATTAGCAATATTTTTATTTTTTTAAAAATGCGAAAACCCCTAAGTATGGTAGCCATAATAACCTCACTATTTATATTTAAAATATTCTGAATTTTTTTTTTTGGTAGAAGGAGCCCACTCCCACGCGAGCTCCACGGTGTATTGTGCCATGCTGCTGGCTGGCCAAACACACCCCCACGATATAAAGGCTCCTAGCAATCTCAATATTCTGGAGGGCTCTAGAGACGATATATTCTCCTCATCTTCATGGTAACTACCCAGGCTTCTAAATCTTCTCTGAGTGACAGCCTCGCAGTCCAAGAGGAGATGTATCGGAGTTTCCTCCATCCCTCCGCAGAAACTGCATGTGCTATCACTCTACAAGCCCAGCTTCGACAGACGTTCTCTGAGTCTACTGTGCCCCGTAAGGAAACCCGTAAGAATGTGGAGCTTTGTTCTTCCTGAGACCTTTTTTGGTTGTAATCTTCCAAGAAGATCTATGCTTGCCTCTCTCCCAGGGGTCCAGAGAAAATATTATGTTAATAAACATGTTTTCCAATTGGACTGTTGTAGAATTAGAATTTTGTAAAAATTCGCAGTCTTTTCAGTTTTATTATCCGCGAAAAATGAATTTCAAATGAATAAGATTCTAAATAAAATTTGCAAATAAGTATTGTAAATGCGTTTATTGATTTTTTTTTTAACTCCCCTATTGCTAGGGATAACCTTAATATTAATATTTTTTTTTAAAGGACCAAAGAAGATGCTACTGCGAATTAATTAATTAGCTCACCAATTATCGCAGTGAAAATCATGATTATGATTACGATTGAGTTTTTGGTGTCTCCAGAGGAAGACCAATCTTCTCCTAATTTGCGACAAATTAAACATATTCCTTTGGACTGTGATTGAATAGGCTAGACGGTTTTCCCAAAAAGGACCAAATGTTCATATATTAACTATAATAATCAATCGTAATAATTAGGTAGATAACTGTTAGTTGATCAACTATTAACTTGTGTAAACTGTTTAGTTGAGACTAAGAAATCTTTTCGATTATTAACATATATTTTCGATCTTACAAAAGGAAGATGAAGTGTGTAGAAGTGATAATTGCCAATATCATTAAATCAAATATCAGTATTAAATAATATCTAGCAGGCATTTCTCATTAAAAGAGAAGAGATCTTAAATTATGCTATAAAAAAAACTATTTCTATGCATTAAAGCTTAAGAAAATATTAATAACTGCTTGAAAAACAATTTAATCGGTGGAGATTTCCATGAAACTTTATCGTTATGTCTCATAGAAATCGAGTAGCATTACCGAAGATGCATCAAATTCACATATCTATGGGGACTTTTGTAAATGAATATAAAAAAGGTAGAATTTGTTTATGGAGGCCACTGGAGTAAAATACTATTACCAGTAATTGCCTCCTAATGTACAATTTACCAAGTGCTTTTATGAATATGGAAGGCATGTGGCGCGACAATAGTGATTCAAAGTTGTTTCATGTCTTACATTATTATGTGCATAATAATGCATAAGCAATTTCTTAAAATCCCAAACAAGGCCCATCAATCACCATTTCTTAAAACTGAAAAGAAAAAAACTTTTTTTAAAAAAGATCTTCCCTCCGCATAATAGAGGGGATAAACTGCCTTGATATTTCAGAAATGAAAACCCAAAATTACCCAGTCAATGCCATTCCTCAGATGAATTGCTATAAACGATCCTCTGGGTAAATTGTCTTTTACAAAATCTTCCGCTTCTTTTGCAACGCTATCACTCCACACAAGATACTTTTGTAATACTTTATTTTCTTCTTGTACTGGAAAACTTCCTGGTGCACCGGCAAATGCCAAAACTGTAATAAAACAAATATAAGAAATAATATGAATATATTTCCAAATTAAAAACAAAGAAATTAAATCGAGATAATAAAGCTTAATAAGAGAAAATTCTCTAAACTACTCAATGGTTGGAAGACAATTTATCAGTCTTTATTAAATAATATCTACTATAATAAGAGCAGCTCATTATAGAGAAGAGATCTTAAATTATGCTATAAAAATTAATGATTAACCCTTACCCCTAAAAATATCAAAATGAAAACTAAACAAACCTGGATAGAGATTTGGAGGATACTTATCATTCCACTGTTTTGCCATGTCAGAATGGTATATGTCATAATGAAGGGGTCCGTAAAATTCGGAATTAACAAAATCTATATTATATGTATCCCAGAAAGGGCCAAATGGATTACCTTCCTTTGCACTACAATGTCCAGAATTACCACGTGCCATATAACAAAATGCTGTAATAAAAGTAACTTTTGAGAAAATAATATTTCTACTGAATTATCTTAATAAGCTAAAAAAGAAAATGATCTGAAGACTGAAGTAATTTGAAAACAACACTCACAAATTCTTTTCTCAGGTGGCCACACATGAGGTGCTATGCCTTTCATAAAATCATGCATTAATATGACTCGATGAAACTTTTGTAGAGGTTCAATTTTAAAGTACGTATCGAACGGCACTTGAATCTGAAAATAATTCCATTGTAATATAGTTGGCATTATATTTCTTTTTATTACAAGGAAAGAAACTAACCGACTTTGGCTCTCCAAATCTATATTCAACCCATGGAGGCAAAATTAATGTTCTGTTCACGCCTTTAGCAAAACCAAGGGCTCCAAGAAAGTGATCAGCTTGATTCCCGAACCTTCCTATAGTTTTAGGTTTAATTTTTAAAACAAATTAGTCGTTACAGTCGTTGCAAAATATTGATAATACATAAACAATAATTACGCAAAATCTACTTTACTTCAGGGTTCCTTACCCATGCATGGACAATAAGCAATATAACCGTTGGAATCTACGAAGAAATACATTGAAGGAAATAATAAAAAGAAAAATAGTCCTAAAACAAAAGTTGATAACATTGCATTGAAAAGAAATTTCAAATATATCTTAAACAAATTCAAAACAACTTTGTAAGGTTATATAAGGTTACTGTGGATCTAATCTCTAGTGACCGCCTGTAATTAATCTAATTCCCGTATCTGATAATTAAATATTTTAAATTGAACTGCAAAAAAACAACTTAATTTAAAGAATAATATTGTTTTAAATAAATAATCATTCATTTTTAAAGTATCAAGGCCTTTAAAATTGTTATAACCTAATACAGCTGTCTTCAGATGAGTAATCCTAATCAATAGATGGTTCTAATTTTATTTGTGTAATATTGTCTTAAATAACGTTTAAATATGAATTTTAATATGGATATAAAAAAGATGGTTCGTGATGCGGGGACTGTCGTAAATAGAGTAGTGCAGGTAAATTGCCATTATTTTATTTAAGTGGTTGAGTGGTTCAAGCCACTTCAAAACGTTTTATTTTTTTGCAGTTAACTGGTGAAAAACTAGGCACATCAGAAAAGACAGAACTAGATGCACATTTTGAAAATTTAGCAGAAAGGTCTGATATAACAAAAACATGGACCGAAAAAATATTAAAAAATACAGAATCAGTACTCACACCTCATCCAGGCAGGTTATTGTTTTAATTTGGGAATTACTGTACTTCATTTTATTAATAGAATATTCTAATTGTTTAATGTTAACATAATTTGTAAAGGTAACAGAGTGGAAGACTATCTCTTAGAGAAAATGGACAAGAAAAAGTCCAACCGATTAAGTAATTTAGAATATCTAGGCCAAGATATGATTGATGCGGGAAACGAATTTGGTCCAGGAACCCCATACGGTAATTAAAAGTATTCAGAATAGTGATTTAGTGTATCTTCCCTCCCTTGAGAAGTGTTAAACACAAGTGCTAATGGTGTGAACTTACCTTAAAATCTGCTTAAAGCACAACAAGAAAATTACCAAATTTTCTACTATAAGCAAATATAATGCTATGCGATTTCGAAAAAATTATTTTATTCATTATTAAGATTCTTAATCCTATTCTTTGATGGTTTGGAAATAATCTTTACAAATTTTAGGAAGTTCGCTGTTGAAGGTAGGGCAATGTGAACAAAAGCTTGGAAAAATTGAACGTGAATTTATATCAAATACAAATGCATGTTTCCTTTCTCCATTAAAAAAATACCTCGACGGAGAAATGAAAACTATAATGACAGAAAGAGGAGTATTGGAAAGTAAACGGTATATAAGAGCTTATTAAACATTTTTCATATTCACAAATTTATTCTAAATTAAATATTCATTTCCCCAGTGAGTGCCTTTCGAAAAAAAAAATGGTGAAATTATTAAATATAATGCACAGTTAGATAGATAATAATAGGTGTTTTAGATAATCGTTGTTTTATTGTGTGAAAAGAAGTTTTTCTTTTATGATTAGTTAATTGTTTATTCAGGAATTTTGTTTAAAACATTTTCAGCCATTTTTGAGTAACTCTTTATAGTATATCGCTTTAAAACTTTTACGTTATTGAATTACAGATTAGATCTTGATGCATGTAAGAACCGAGTGAGAAAGGCAAGAAGTATGCTTGGACAACAGACGGTATGTTTCTTTTAGATATTAATTAAATATATATGCTTACAAATAGCCAAATTTATTTAACTTTTAATATAATGTTTATATTGTTTCTGTGTTTTTATTATGCTTGCTCATAAAGGAAGGGCCAAGCCCAGAGTATCTCCTGCAGCAGGTAATGTTATTAAAATAAATGGAGAGTATATCTTCACAAGGTTGATGTGATTTTTTTTCTTTAGTTAATATTTGCATTACTGTTATTTCCCACTCTTAATGTAGGTACTATATACTATTTCTTCGCCCCGAATTTTATATGCTTGCAAGGTTGCTGCATTGTCTGACTCAGTGGTTCAGCATTTTTTCCTCGGGCCTATTCAGTACAGTAAAAAAATAATTATGCTACCCTTACCAATCCTTATGTCAAATTTCCTATTCCTTTTATTTATTTTATAAAAATATTTTTTTTTAAACACCTAGAAATATAAGATATAGATCTAACTTTTCTCTTTTAAATGGGTATTGTGTCTTATTTTTCTGAAATTAGTTTCATTTCATGAAAAACACGAAAAATGACAGCTGAAATTCCCTGGGAAAATGCAGTTATGTAAAAAAATTGATTTAAATTGGTTTTAATTAGTTCTCTAAAATAAATTTTTCTCTAGAATAAACTTTATTTCTAAGTTATTTTTTAAGTCCATGTTGTTATTATTATTATTAAATTATAAACAATAAAACTGGTTGATAAAATTTATAATTTCATAACACTATATTTTTTAATTGAACGAATTTTGACAAAATTTCTATCAACTCAAATTCTTTGATCATGAAATGAAAAGTAGTTTCAGTAAAAAAAGTGTTCCATTTAAAAAAAAAAAACACCGGTTTGGGATCTTATATTTTCAGAGGATAAAGCACTAATTATTAACTAGCTAACGTTTTGAAAACTGAGGAAGTGTTTACGGTGATAGACTTATTTTTGCATATTAATTATTTTTTATTTGCATATACACTCTCCGAGGGGGGAAAAAAATGCGGTACTTGAGACTGTGCTATTCGCCTGATGTGACACATGATCTAAAGCCCATCGGATAATTTTTTTTCCCCTACGCCATGGCTTCGGCTATTCGGCCATTCAGCGTCGCGCGGCCCAGTATAAAAGAACTAAGCTGCGCTGACGATTGATGTTGTTCGTTTAGTTGGATATCTAGGAGGCACGTGAGAACAATCTCGGACGCGAACAACTTCACCCCCTCCAGATAACTTCATACAACTCCACCATCCATCAGATAAAATAGGCGGCTTGTGTATTTAACTACTTCTTCTTCTACGTTAATATTTTCAAATAATGCTGTGCCATCTCATTCTATGCCTCCTTTTCTTTTTCCATAAATGTTCTTGGAAGAGCTTCTTCTTTTCCTTTCGCTCGAAATTTCACATGTCTGCAAATGCCCTAGTCAGCTAAGTTTTCTTTTTTATGTTTGACATAATTCTTTAATTGCACGTTTCTATTTTTTGTTGTTGACAATTGAAAATGAAAAACGCTTTTCTCCAGATTGAGACTGGTCAGTGGTTTGCAGGAAACCGACGTTTTGCCCATATTGCAATAGGCCTCTTCAGAGTCGTTACATCTTGAAAGATAATTCATAAAAGTGCCGCGAAAGATCAAGAAAAAAATTATTCTCCTAACTATCCTAATCATCCACCACACAGGGCTTTAAATTTTAGGGTGATCCAACTAAATTGTTTTTAGAATTTTTCGTTTCTTTTTTTGACGTTTGAATATTGTTGTATCTGAGCACTATTATCATATTTAGGAAGCTAAGTATTGATTGTAGGATAAATAATACATAATAGAAATACATATGTGCCAATATCACTGAGACTAATGGGATAGTTTAGTAAAATCAAAAAAAGAAGTCATGCATATTTCTTCAGGCTTGCTTAATGTCCAACTACCAATTAGGTGTGATGAACGGAGAGCGGAACAACATACTTTACAATTCACATTTTTTAAACAAATATAACTTTGAACTTTTAGGTTTCCGCGGCCATTTTCATGAAATACACTTGAGTTTCCGAGTTGAGACCGCGCCAGTGGTTTGCTAGAAACTGAATTTTCGTTTTTCGAATTTAGAATTTATATTGCAATGAGGTGCTTTAGGGTCGTTACACCTTGAAAACTGGCTTCATTGTCATGTTCATGGTCATTGCAACGAGAAGAAAAAGGGTGAGGAACTCGACTATTGGAGCCACCATTAATATAGGATCAGCAGTAGTCGAGATCTAACTGAGATGGTATGGGCATTTACTTAGAATGAACTGATCACCTAGTCTGTTTTACAATTGTAAATGATGGATCAGGGAGAAGGGGAAAGGAAGCCTTCCATAGAAGAAGATTGGATTGGGGAAGAGAAGGAAAACCATCCAGGAAAGATGGTACAACAAATGGATTGTACGTGCATGCTCCCTACACCGCAAAGGCTACAGAGACAGATTTGATTGTGATAATGATGATATTGTATCCGTTATTTGCTGGAACCAACTTGCCCCATTATTCTACATATACAGGGCAACTATGTATTTAATAAAAATTCTAAGTTTGGAGACAATTATCAATTAGAATTGTAATAACTTTAATAGGGAAGGGATTAGCTCAGTGGTAGCGCGCTGGACTAGTAAGCGGAGATCCCAGGTTCGAATCCAGCCGTGCTGCCCTTAGATTTTCTCTTCCTAGCAGCCTTTACAGCTCACTGTCCGGTGATGGACAATGTTATCTGTAATGAGAGAACACTGTCCGGAGGCCGACAGTGCACTGAGAAGGCTCCGGGCGCAAATGACCGTAGCTGTTAAGCGCCCTAATTAAAAAAATAATAATAATAATAACTTTAATAAGAGAAAATCGTTGATTGTAATTCTAAGGCCCATGATATAAGACTAAATGATTATATATATGCAGAAAATTATGGTGGTTTTGAGCAAATATTTTCCAAAAAAGATCTCAACCTTTCAAAAATTCTATTCATAATCTTGTAGCTTTTAAATGTATTTAATCTGTATAGGCAGAACGTGACTTAAGAGTAGCCCAAGCAGAGTTCGATCGTCAGGTAGAAATAACTAAATTACTTCTGGAAAGTGTAAGCAATTCACATTCTTCACATTCACGCTGTCTCCATGACCTGGTCGATGCTCAGCTACTTTATCATCAGCAATGTACTTCTGCATTACAGGATCTGAAAAATGAAATTTCCAAGTTAGTAATTTGTTAAATATGACTAATCAGAAATTGTAGGGCTCTTAGATAAACCCAGATATTTATCAGTATTCTAAAAAACTTATGTATTATGTCAATTTTCTAATAACTTGTTGCAGTGAAAGACGCAGTCCAGTAGTCAGATTGAATAGTGAAGAAATCGACCTCTCCGGCCCTGCTTCTATTCAAATTTCTGAAAACGTTCATTCATTCCTTTAGTCCTTTTTGTTTTATTTTAAATTCTTTTTTTGAATTTTTTATTTTCTTTTGTTTTTTTCTTTAGTTTATTTTTGTAATAACATTTATATTCTCCTTAGAAGTTCGGAATTTAAAATAAATAAAAAATCAATTTGCTTAGCCAGAGTCCACACCTTCGTATTTACAAGGTGAAAGTAAAAGCTTTTTCTATAATATATTCTACATATATTGTTTGCAAAAAGATTTCTACAAAAATTAACTATAATTCCCCGTGTGCTTTTGTCATTTCTCTTAAATTCGTCTTAATTGCCCCCAAAACATTGTATTAATTTTATTGAATAAAAAGTTTGAAATTGTGCATGTTTCCCACAACAAAATAATATAAATGCTCACTGAGTTGCTTATGCAAATTTTCTAGTTATTGAAATTAATCCCACCAGTACTTCTAGAATTAATTCACTGCATCATTGAGATCAATGAAAAAATTGGCTTTTATATTTTGTAGTCGTTTGATTAAACAAATCTGAAAAATTATTAAAATGCTAATTAGTAATATTGAGTTTGAATCCAAATGTTGAATGCGAGTTTCTTCTAATCAAGAGAAAAGTCACGATTCTATATTTATCTTATAAGGTTTTACTCTAATTTTTGAAACCATTATTTTATGTCGTGCAATATTGTTTCTGTTTCCAATTTTTCATTTTGCTAAATATATTAACTTTAAAAAAGTGAATTCTACTAGGAAACCCTTGGAAGCTATTCATTTGAAGCAAACAATTGAAAATTCGTGATATATCAATGTAAATTTTTGTAAATTTCTAGTTTTTTCTTGTCACAATATCTTTAAATATTATTTAAATGACATTATTTTCGCATTTATTTATTTGCTTTATTTTAACCTTGTATTTAAAATTTATTTTTATTTTATTTATTTTATTTTCTTAGCAGAAAAAAGATGCGAGCCAAAGTATTATGCGGATACGATGCAAGAAACTCTCAAGAGATATCATTAATTGCTGATGAGGTAACTTATATATATATATATATAAAGGGTGGCCACTGAATGATTGAATAATTTATTTATTTTTTTATTTAACTGCAGTACAGTTACAATACAAAATGTATTCTACCAGTAATGTTGCGTATAAAAATAATGAAATGATATCTATAACGTGTGCACGATATAGCGTGCTATTTTTATTTATGCATATTTTTCAGTATTATGTTTTAAAAACAACATCTCTCAAATGACCACCCTTTTCCTGCTCACAAATGCGGGCTCTTTCTGCATTTTTATGACCTAAACATCAGATTTCGGCTCGAATGTTCTCCTTTTCATGAATTATTCAAGGTTTATTTTTGTAAACCCATTCTTAACCCGTAAGTAGCATTAGAAAAAGAAGTTTGAAGTCTTCAAATCGTGTGAACGCCAGACCAATTGAGCATTTTTGAATTCATTCGTCCATCGAAAATTTCTCGATTGTCGTCCTGGCGGTGTACGCAGTATCACCATCGTGTTGGAGCTATACCTCTTGATTATTTCGACCGCTAAGCATAAAACATTTTCAAGCATTATCCTATACAAGGCTGCATTGATTCTTTCTGCCTGACCTTTCTCATTTCCATAGAAATAGAGACCGGCAACTCTTTCAGCCATAACAGCACACCTCACAGTGCATTTTTGGGGATGCAATTGATGCTGATGTAATTCTCTGCGATTCTCACTACTCCAAAATCTGCAGTTTTGTTTTGTTGATGTAACCGTATAAATGAAAATGGTCCTCATCAGACATCACCAAGTTGTTGTTACATCTGGCTAGGTGCTGAAATAGAATGGCATACTGCAGGCGCTGCTGAGTACCTTAGGGTAGTAAAGCTTGAACCATTGGATCTTGTGTGGAAACATTTTTAAATCCATTGAAGAATCTTCTGAAGCGAGGTTCTAGCACTGTCTATTTAAGCAGAGCGACGACGGGTAGGGGCAGATAGATCTTGAACAATACTCTGCAGTACAGCTTCCTCCGTTATATCACAGCGTTCAGTGCGTTTAGGACCTCTTCCCGGAATATCGCCGACTGACCCAGTTATTTCAAACCTGGCGATTAGGTTCCGAATCATGTTATCGCTAGGAGATACTCTAACATTACAATATTGCTGGTATTTTCTCTGAGTTTAAATACTTTCACTAGAATTTGATCTTTTCCTGGAATAGAAAAACTCAATGAGTTTTATTCGATGCTGGACATCATAGTTAGTCTCCAGCGGATGCTCTATAACCATAAAAAAACAAAAATATAGAAAATGATCAAGTTATGACTTTTTCAAACGCTTCAGTTTTTCAATGGCTACCTTGTAAATAATGATACATATTTTTTAATTAAAAATATTGGTTGACTAGTAAAAATTGGAAAATCTCACAAGAAATATACTACTTGCTCTTACTGTTTATCTCAGCTCGTGATTGACAAATTGTCCTCAAACAAGGAATGTTAAGTTTTCCATACATACTATACAAGTTGGTGTAATGAAATGACACTTTAGAGCCATGGTCGTCAATCTGGTCCGCCCAGAATGGGTAATTCTAGCATTAATCGTGGGCGGTGGATGTTTTCTGTTCCTTCTCCATATGTTGACTTATTGCTAACAACTTAGTGAGTTGATTTTTTAAAATCTACTTTTGCAATTTAGTACTAAATTTATATCTTATCTTTGAACTCAATGAAGACGTTCGCTTAGCGCATATGCTGGTGCCAATAAGGTGATATCTGGGGAAAGAGAATGGGGGAAGAGTAATGCGACGTAGAGTGAAGGTAATGTTTTGGGACTTATTTTCATTAAGTTTAATGACCCACTTTTTTAAACCAATTTTCTAGGGAGGAGAGGTGGGTTTGTAGATTTCTATGGGCTCTTACGGGATCATTATTGGAAGACAGGATAGCAGTATCATCTGCATAGGTGAGAAGGATGGTATCAGGATGTGTTGGGATGTCTGCAGTGTATACTGAGTAAAGCATAGGACCTAGAATGCTGCCTTGCGGCACTGGCACTCCAGCTTCGGTATGATTGAAAGGAGAGAAAGATGATCCGATTTATACTTGAAAATACCTATCGGATAAATAAGACTTTAGGATAAGATAATAAGTGGCTGGAAGGATGCTTTTAAGTTTCCAGAGCAGCACGGGGTGCCATACTCGATCGAAGGCCTGCTTCACATCGAGGAAAGCTCCCGAACAGCACTCCTTCTCAAGGGAGGATGCAATGGTGTCTACAACGCGGTGAGTTTGTTGTATGATAGAATGGTGGCGTCTAAATCCAAACTGATGGTCTGGGATAACATTGGAAACTTCAAGGATTGATAGGATATGTTTAAGGATGAGTTTTTCAAATATTTTGGCCAGGACAGAGAGTAAGCTAATGGGACGGTAGGAGAGGGGAGGTGTTGAGGTTTTTTGGGCTTTAGAATGGGACGAATAATAGAGAACTTCCAAAGAATAGGGAAATAGGTGGTTCGGAGAATCGCGTTGTATATGGAAGTGAGGAAGACCACGGCTTTTTTTAGGAAGATTTCGAAGAATGGTTGGGGTTATGAGATCATATCCGGAGGTTTTCTTTGGAGAGAGACGTTTTATAGCATATTGAACATCTGACAGAGAAAATGGCTTAGGTGGGAGGGAGAGAGGAAGGGGGGAGTCCAGGTCTTCTAGGAGAGATTCTTGGAACTGGGAGTCAACCATATCAGAGTAAGGAGTGAAAACAGTGGATAGGTAAAAGGCAAACAGGGAAGCTTTATCTGTCGGATGCAGCCCATGAGGCGTCATCTTGACGAAGTGGGAAAGATATGGATTTGTAAGAAAGTATTCTCTTTGTTGCGGCCCAATGAGATTTGTCTTATCTAATGTGTATTCTTGAAAGCGTTCATTTCGGAGTTGTTTAAGTTCAGATCTAAGTAAGTGAGTCAGTCTATTGTAGTGTAGATTCTCTTATCAGAGGGATATCGCGAACGCTGTCATTTAGCTCTTGCACGTTGCTTTTCCATGATAAGTTTCCGAATGTATAATGGAATGTTAGTCTTGTGAGTACGTTCTATTCTCCTGTGAGTTGTGGACTGCCGTATTTTGTATTAATGTGGTGAAGTGTTGTATTGCGTTGTCTATGTCTTCTTTTGTCTTAAGTAATGTATGTAAATTTATTGCGTGGTCTAATTTCGATTGAAATTCTTTCCAGTTGACTGAGCCGCAAATGAGAGAAATATTAAATATTTATGTTAAATATGTGGATGTGTCCGCAATGCTGGATAAAATAACAGATGTTAAATATTTTTTATTTTTGCTATCTCTATGTAAGCAGTTCATTCTTTGTGCATTCTAAGTCGAGTATTGATCATGTTGGACTATATGTGGATAGACCCTTATTTAGCCACGGCAGCAGTATGTTGTGTTGTCGAGATGTCCTTCAAAATAAGGAATAATAATTTAGCGTTCCGAAAATATTAAATAACCAACTATCAAAAACGTAGATTTATAATTATACATTTTGTCCTTAGTTTATGTGATTCTTAAATTTCTTTTTTGGCAGGCCTCCATTCAGAGGGTCGGTCGCCGAGGGCGTCAGGGACGCTGAGTCTGACGCTTTAGTATTGCGAATTCGGCTAAGTGATTTCAAGCGATTTTGCACCATTTTTCCGGAAAATGTTAAGAGTGGTGCGGGGTTGGGCGCCAAATGTATTTATTAATGTATGGCGTCAAGGAGCATAGCCCTCCTAGCATATACATATTATGGGCGCATTATATATAAGTTATAATCTTTACAGAACATACTACTGTTACAGAGACAAGGCAAGAGTGATTAAGTGATGAAAATCAGAGACTTATACAGTAGAATTTGTGGGAAATTACAATATAAATTTACAATATCATATAACAGAGAATATGATTAGTAGGTGTGTTATCGTGTTAGTGAGCCAATTGCAATGATAACAGTGTGTCATCACAAAGTCGGCTATATATAAAAGAGGTGGTCAGCAGAAATATAATAATGAAAAAACTTGTCCATCCTCCAGGCTGCTCATAACAAACACGTCCGTAAAAATATAATTTCGTAAGTTTGAGAAAAAAAGCACATAGTAGTAAGATCCCTAAATTTTCCGAATTCTGTATAGAGATTTCTAGAATTATATGTTTTTAGTTCTCGAAGGAAAACTTATGATATTGAGCAGTTGATTTTTATACTTGATGTTCTGGGTAGGATTACCAGTTAGAATTATGGGCGTAGACAGTCTTACTGAGAATGCTAGATTTGCTAGTAGGTATAAGACAATGGGAACAGCGTCGAGGATTTAATTAATTTAATGATAAATATCATTCCCGCTAAATAATCCAAGGATTCCCCGTAAGTGCCAAAGGACTAGCCACTTCTCATACACATTCACTAATACTTAGCACAATATACACTTAATGTGACTACTACATTCTCTGTACAATCAAGGGAGCTTTCAAAATATCATTTAGATCGCAGTGGAATTGACGGTATACATACGTTACATATAATAGTTCTTGGTTTATTTTTTGTGTATTCTTCTTTAATTAAAAGTAGCTTTTAATGCAGGGTTCCAATCTCTATAACTGGGAGTATTAATGATTTTTATAAGTCACTTTTTATTTCCAGATTATTAATGTGGAAACAATATCAGACAGCGAGAAAGATTACATAACAGCTATCAGAGGAGATCAGAGAGGAAGAGTTCCTTTGGCTTATTTAGAAATTTTACCAAATTAGATGGAACGGCTTTCCTAGTTACATATGTACTCCTCTATTTCAAGACAGTCATCATCCATTTGTCATTAATCATTTTTTGTTATTTATATATATATACGTATGTTTTTTTATTATTTCCATTTTATATATCGTTTTTTACTTATTATATTTTTTTTTAATATGTACGTTAATACCAAGTAAGTTTTGAACAAAAATTATCTCATTCATGTCTGGTAAATATATTATATATGTAAATATCTACTGTTTACCTGGCCTATAAAAAAAAAGGTATTTGATAGTGGATGAAATAGTAGATATTAATTTATAATGCAAGTGAATTCAAATCTCAATTACGAAAAATAAATAAATTTACTGAAATAATAAAATTTTTATGCAACATATTTGTCGTTTATTGAAAATTTTTATTCATTTAATTTAAAATTGGCGCAGTTTGTTTTCCCGCACTAATATTGTATGTAATGAATATAAATACGTGCTTCCTTCAAATTATTTATTGGAATGTTATTAAATGAATAGAATTAATAAGAGTAATTGATTAAAAACTTGTGTTATTTATATTGGAATGTTTCATTTTGTATTAGATATTTATTTCATTTTTAACAAAATCGTCATAAAATTGTTAGCATTTTTTATAATGTGCCATTTAATAATTGGTAGTGAATACTTTATTGTTTCAAAACTTTATTGCACTTTTTCCTTTTGTTGGCACTACAAAATAAAATGGTAATGCAGGAAATTAAACATTCCATACTTATGTGCAATATGCCATGCACTAACTTTTGGCAATAATTATTCAATTATCATAAATTAAAAAAAATAAAAGATTATATAATAGAATGAAATATGTATTTATTTAATGCAAATGTATCTATTAATTAGTATTGTTCAGATAGCATTAAACAATAATTCTGGCAAAAAAAAAATATTCTAAACTGTAATCAAATAAATTGTATGGATTGAAAAATTATCCCAAAATGAATTACTTATATTTAAAATCAAAGTATTGCAAATATGATTTGTGTTGCATTAATTATTTATTTCTGAAGTCGAGGTATTTGTTTAATGAAAAGAAATTCTGGAGCAGTACTCGTTTTATGGAACAATGGCTAAATAGAAAAAGGATCCCCAACCTTTTGTCCGCTGGACGGGCCCGGGCCATGGTATCTCTTCTTTCACTAATTTTGTTTTTTAAATTATTTTTAACATTTTTGATTTTTTTGAGAGTAGATATGAGATCAAAGAGAGCTGACCTTCAAAAAGCGTAGAGAGCCTGACATGGCTAAACGGAAGGAATCTGCACTAATCACTATCTCATGAAGCGTGGCCTCTGCTCAGGACATATCGCGACTCTAGAATAGTAATAATTTCTAATACCGCGAAATTTTTACAATATAAAGGTAATATAAATAATTCCAAGTATGATTAGGAAGAGACTAGCAAATCAAAAGCAGAGTGGTTACGACGAAGGAATCTAATTTTATACATATATAATATCCCAATAGACTCGCTTTCTGATGATGGCTTCTGTAGTTAATTTCACCCTTGTTTTAATATAACGCTTTCCATATCAGTAACCGACCACATAGTGATGTCGAACTAATGTGTAAGAATTGGCACAGCAAATATGTCAATGTGAATATGAAAAAGATGTTTACGGTTTAAGTGCGGTTTGGTATACCTTTCTTACTCTATTTAAGTACTCTTATTATTACTATTATTTTACTTTTAACATTCTGTTAGAAGATAACTAGTACTAGAAAAAGCGTTCCATTCCATAACCATTTGGTCAAATTTACGGTAGGCTCTGTCAATGAATGGTAATATCTACCATGGAATGGCTTTGTTATCCAGATCTCAATCCTATCTTGCAAAAATACCAGTTCCTTAAAGTTTTTAAGATCAAAGCAGTGAAATTCTGATCCAACAATACTAAATCACTTAGTATACTACCAAGAAAGTGAAGCTTCCGCAAAGATCTTAGCCGCCCATTTTTCGGGATATATATAAACGCTCCACTGAAGATTTGTGGTGATATTTCTTAGCCCTTGTAGTTTCTTTCTTTAAACTTTTCTTCGAAGAGCTCCTTGGCGTCCTTTTTTAACTTGATTAGCTCTATAATGCCTAAATACTTTAGGATACATTTCCGGACAGGCTCCTTGGTTGGCTAGCTAAACACCCGTTGTTTCCTTTACTTTTCCCGATTGCATATGAATCATTGCACCCTTTTCCAGCCTTAGAGACATGCCTATGATATCACTAAAGGTCATGGTAAGTTCAAGGAGTGTTATCAAATCCCTTTCGTTCTTAGAATACAATTTTAAGTCATCCATGTAAGGACTGTTGGATACAAATAGTCCGCTAGTCACACGCAGAGGATAACGTTTCTCAAATATAATGATAACTCTGTGGATTCATGGCTAGACTGAACAAGAGGGGAGAACATACAGTTTGGATATGTGTAGAGGAGTTGGGTTACAATTTGCCCCTATTTATGCGAAACCCAAGTAGGTGCAATACCAGCTACTTCTGCAAGTTCAGTATGTATTATAAGAGTAAGTGATAAGGCATACCTGGAGGAATGCCAAGACCTCTGAAGATGTGACTTTCCTCTAAGACGAGATCAAACCAAAATGTTCATATATTGCTTACATACTGTAAGAGAAGATAGATTATCAGAGATATTTTCCGTGATAGCTGCTTCATTTTGGGGCCATCGACTAGTTTCGGGCGTTCGCCCACCATCAGGATGGTATAACCAGGTGTGATTTAGCACTATGATAATACAGACTTGCACAGGGTAAAGTAAGTTAATACACTCATATGTATCGATGCTTAAACTATTTTGCTTTGTGCAGTATATGTTATCACACTGTTTATCAAGACATCCTAATGATAGGTGAACGCCCGAACTGTCGATGACCTCGAAATGAAGCAGGCTATAAAGAAAAATATTATGATGCTACCCAGCTCTGCGTTCCCAACCGGAATAAAATAGATTAAGTTTATATTTATAATAGCAATGTTTTTAAGTTTATTTCTTCTAAAGCCTAAATAAATAGTTTTCACTATGCAATGAAACTAATTAATAATATAAGTTAAGTCCAGTGCGCAGCCACTGATAAACTCGCTCTTTGATTTCTCAGCTCATGTGCTAGGAAATGTTCACTGTAACGATAGAAATTGGCTGGAAGCCAGGCATTTAAAAGGCTGCTACTGACCTACATGTTAATGTACAAAAAAAAAAGTCTTCCAGATAGGTGGTCATAATCTTGGAGGTATCTCAGTCTATTGTCATTCATATAAAACTAGAAGAAAATTTCTTTCGCTTTTATTGCCTTGTAAGATTTATGTACCTATTGATTCATTATGTAATCGGTGTCTCTCCAAAGTAGCACAAATTCCTAGATCTATTGTACACTAATTTTTTAATAACTCGACCTCTTTAATTTAAAGAAAATATCTAGATATAGACTACAAAATTTGCAAATTTTGTACACAACAGATAAAATTTGTGTAATAAACAGTTAAAAGATTCCCCTGAGAGTGAAAATGATTGTGCATGTGAATTATCAGTACTTTATAATTTAATTCAATTAATTCCAATTTTTATTAGAAATATATACATTAAAATTAAAAATGCTGCTGTTTGACACAAAATCTATTAAAAAATAACAAGAAAATATAAATCTATATCATTAATACAATCGAAATTCTTGTGCTTCCATAATAACCGGTTATTACCTCCTTGTATATAGTTCTATATTCTTCGCGCAAGTAATTTAACTTTGAAAAAAGAAGTAATTGTCGTGCTTTTCGGTTATCCTTAAATCACAAAACTTATGATATAATATGATTTGTATACTTGAGGTTTTGGGTATGATTGCCGTTAGAATTATGGTCGTAGACAGTCTTGCTGAGAATGCTAGATTTGCTAGTAGGTGAAAGACAATGGGTACAGCGTCGAGGAATGGGAGCAGCGTCCGCTTTAACGGTTATGTCGCCCATGACAAAAAGACGAATTGGCCCCCTTAAGAATATATACATTACATATCAGAAGTTTGAGATCAGTTAAAAAATTGCGCCTTGAACTACTTCAGTATAGTATAGTCGATCGTGTCCAATTGATATTCTTAAAGTTGCTCTTAAATCTGCCATAAGTCCCCAATAGTTTCGTTCGCTGGAACTTGAACGACGGCAAGTGAAAAATCAAGATTTTTAATAAATCTATAAGATTCTGGCTGCAGATTTTATCAATGTAAAGCAGCACACCCGTGAAGATATGCTGTAGAAGACGGATGGCTTGTGAAGCTTTTGGATGGTTCTGACATTCCTTTTAACTGGGTGGCTTTTGTGAGAAATGCTTTATTCTATAGGAGCGCAGGACATCTGGGAGGCGCAGCATGCTTCGTGATCCCTAATAATTTAAAAAATATTCTCTAAACTGACATCAATGAAGTACTTAACTCTTCATATAACATCCACTATAGATTGATATGTCCCTTGGCTAAAGGTAGTTCATATGAAAATATTAGGTGCTATCCAGATTGATAGATCAAATTAGAGTAGCTAGTGATCGTCAGGATTTTTTATAATAGAATAGCCCATTTATTTGATCCTAAAAGAGTTGCTTTACTTGAGCGATGGGCAAAAATGATAATATTTGAGGAGGAGATTGTTAACTAGGTGTTTACCTTCACACAGTTCTTATGTTTTTGCTAATTTACTAGACATAGAAAATAAAGAAAAGTTAAACCGCTTATTTTATTTTATCTCTGAGGCTTTGGAGGAAAGGTATACATAGGTTTGTAAAGGTATTATTTAATACCTACGAGGAGATCCCTCAAACTTCTTCCCTAAAATAATTTGTATAAATGAATAAAGTCTATTTAAATCAATGTTACTATCTACTTTATTATACAAATATTTAATATTATTTTATTAATTTGAACATTAAGCTGTAATGTTTGTTATGCTTCTTCTTGTAACGCTTGTATTTTGTTCGGCTTTCAGCAGAGGTCAATCTTGCTATGAAATGCATAGTTTCTTTAGGCCATAAATAAATAGATAATAATTAAATGAAAATTCATAAGAAATGTTTCAAGCAATTGGCCAACTATTTCAAGAGATTTAGAAGCTGCTCTCAAAAATATAATGCTTGCGAAAGAAATATGATGTAGAAAAAAGATTAATATATTCATTTATTCCAAGTTGAAAAATGAAGTCTACACTTTTTTTTCAATTATAATGTAATCTAAGAAATTTTTTCAGTTTTTGTGAAAAACACCGACGAATTTTATTAAATTTGGTATACTAACTATAAAGTTTGTCAATTAGAATTTTGAAAACTGGAGTAAGAGAAACTTGTGTGAGCGTTCCACACCAGATTTTTTTTGTTTTCTAATTAATAAAGTAACTAATTAAAATGAGTATATTTGTAGTTATAAACATGGCCACCAGATAACAACACCTACTGAGAAATCAATTTTATTTATGGTTATATAGTTTGTCACTAGGTGTCGCTACTTCCAAAGAATGTTTTGGGCAGTCCACTACGCTAACCACTTCTCGCCACGTCGCAAAGACGCATTTTAACTATGGAAAAAATTTTTACATCACAGGATGGCGCTGTGATCGGGTGGCAAATTTTGGAACTACAATTCTGTAGATCTAGAAGCTTATGCATTCTAGCGGCAATTATTTGAACTACTGCAAATTCTAGATTAAGTAAGTGCTGGTACCTGGCGGTGAATTTAGGAACGTTAATTTTATTCGTTTTTAACTATTTTTCTTTTTTTATTTCAACTAAAATGTAAAATTTGTATTTTTTTTAGTTTGGCTTATAAGAATACAGCCCTAATTTTTTAGTATAAACAATCTACAACAATTACATTCCTAAAGGAGTTAGAAAAAAATAAATATTTCATATTTTTTCCTTAGCACTACCTTTTTTTGCCTTTTATTTTATTTATTTACTAGATAACCCGGTCACGCTTCGCTATAACTCAGTCTGATTTTTAGGAAAGTAAATAGAAGTATTATAGTTAACATACATTCAGCAACAAAACACATCATTCAATTTAATACCCTACATTGCATTGCTGTGAACTGAAAGGAAAGAAAGAAAAAATGTTTTTAACTGAAAGTCTTTTTTTATTGTAAAGCTAGTGAATGGACTATATTTTTTTGTCCGTTTTCTGCATAAACATAAAGATCAGATGGTGTACCGACTCTGGAGCATGCGATATATAATTGCCCATGAGAGAAGCATTCGTTTTCTAAATTCAAACCAGACACTTGCAAAGTTTGTCCTTGCGCTTTATTGATAGTCATGGCGAACGCAATGCGTATTGGAAATTGAAGTCGTCTGATCTCGAACGGCATGTCTGTCGGAAGGAGTGGTATTCTTGGAAGTAGTACGTCTTCACCTTTATGAGGCCCAATGAGAATTGTTGCTTCAATTAGATCATTCATCAGTTTTTTAACTATGTACCATTGCATAACTTTCGCTGATTGATGTTTTGGAGTAATATAATTGGCAGTCGAATTTTCCAATTTAGAATGTGATGCTGTAATCCAGGATCATGGAGTGAATTAAGAAATTCTGTTGGAAAATTCACTACTTACTTTGGTCCCTCAAGGAGTCAATGGATTTGTATGTCACTATTTCACATGCGTTTCTGTTTAGAATGATGTTCATATCGATAACGCCGACATTTTTAGCTGCTAGTTCATATGAAAATATTAGGTGCTATCATTAAAACCAGATTGATAGATCAAATTAGGGTAGCTAGTGATCGTCATCCCAGGATTTTTTATAATGGACTAGCACATTTATTTGATCCTAAAAGAGTTGCTTTACTTGTGCGGTGGGCAAAAATGATAATATTATGCACTTTATTTTGGAATGCCCTTATTATAAATGTTTGAGAAGGAGGTTGTTAAATAGGTATTATTTACCTTCACACAGTTCCTATGTTTTTGCTAACTTACTCGATATAGAAAATAAAGGAAAGTTAAACCATTTATTTCATTTTATCTCCAAGGCTTTGGAGGAAAGATATACATAGGTTTGTAAAGGTATTATTTAATACCTATGAGGACATCCCTCAAACTCCTTCCCTAAAATAATTTGTTTAAATGAAGAAAGTCTATTTAAATCAATGTTACTATCTACTTTATTATTCAAATATTTAATATTATTTTATTAATTTGAACATTAAGCTGTAATGTTTGTTATGCTTCTTCTTGTAAGGTTTGTATTTTGTTCAGCTTTCAGCAGAGGTCAATCTCTTGCTATGAAATGTATAGTTTCTTTAGGCAGTAAATAAATAAATATTGAATGAAATTTTTCAAGAAATGTTTCAAGCAAGTGGCCAACCATTTCAAGAGATTTTGAAGCTGCTCTCAAAAATATATCAAATACAATATGCAATCAAATACCAACAAAAGAAATTGGCCCGTAAGTTTTACTGACATGATTTAGGTAAAAGTTCTTGAACTGTATGTTGGTAGTTACATGTAAATGCTTATAAAAATAATGATTATATAGGATGGATTGCTATTTGAATTTATCCTTCGATAGTCTTAAATTTCTCATTTTAACATTGTATCTAAGTTATTACATACGATAATATTAATATTCGCAACAAAAATGTAAATGTTTAGGATCTGTAAAAAAACTTAGTTATTTACTAAAATTCTTTAAAGAAAAATATAGTTACATTGTAATAAGAATTTTCCAGTAACGTGATTTATGCATAATACCTTCCCCCATTTAAATGGCACCTTTTAAAATAAATATTTTATTAACGTAATATATTTCGAAGGATACCTTTATACAACTAGAGCCCTTCTGCGGTTGCCCAGGAGCCTCATCCACGCCTCTATCAAGGAATGGATAGAAGACCAGCATCTGCGATGGTGGGAAAGAACGCCAGGGCAGAGGCAGGTTAAATTATTTGTTAAGATATTTACCTACATTCAAAAGGGATCTACTGAGTCATAGCCAAAGAAATATAAGGATAATAGTGGGTCTACTAACAGGGCATTGCAGGCGGCTGAATAGGCACATACACCATTTACTACAAGCGGTTAACGCGTTATGCCGTTTCTGCAGGGCTGAGGAAGAAACCCCGGCACACGTCCTTTGTGTGTGTGCCGGCCTGGCGAGGACTTCTTCAACTGGGGACTAGCAATCCCGAAGCCACGAGCTTCATGAGGGAGCCACTTTCAGCTTTGCTAGGCCTGTTTAAGAAGGCGAAGGTGAGGGATGTCATACCCAAGGGATCCACAATAGAGTTCTCAATGAAGGTCGTAGTGGAATGAGGCGTGGCCCTCCTCCATCCAATCTAACATAATATACACTTTACACTTTGTGAAACAAGTTACCCTTTTGGATTTATTAGTAATTCACAGAGAATAATTTTTTTCAAATTATTGATTCTGTTTATAGATTAGGACATTGTATTGTTTGTCAACAAGTCATTATTTACTTACTTTTTATTCTATTTTATTTAATTCCAATAAGTTCACTCCTTGAGATTCACAGTTTACGAGTAAATCTTTCTGCGTTTACGAGTATATCTTCATGGTTTACGATTACATCTTATTGCAACGTTGATTTTTCCTCTTTTGAATTAAATGGGCAAAGTTAAAGAACTGGGTTTGCTACCAGAAGTGCCATTTGAGCTTTACATAAAATAGGGTAATCAGAACGAAAAATAACGGCTGAACTTAAAATTTCAAAAAATGGTGTTCACCGGGCTATCAAACGGTTATAAAAAATATGGTGATCATGAAGACTTACATTGCTTCGGGAGACTAAAACCAACAACTACAGTAATATTCCAATCAATACATTGAATTAGAATTATAAGAGAAGTAATTAAGCGGAGAGGTGGTCACTTTGTTGAAAAAGCCGTTTAGTTGAAATTTATTTTTGGGAAAGATTTACACTTTGTAATGAATTTGTTATCGCTTATATTATTGCATATAGATTAAATATAACATTTTTGAATTGCTGACATTTTATTTCATTCATAACAAATCATTAAATTAACAAAAATTAATATAATACATTTTTGTTGTGGTGGTTGGTTCCGCAGAGCTGGAAAGCATCAGAGACATTTTCCGCGGTAGCCTGCTTCATTTTGTGGTCATCGACCGGTTTCGAGCGTTCGCCCATCTTCAGGATGCGTTTTTTAGACAGTGTGACAACACAGACTCGCACAGAGCTAACTTAGTTTCACACTAACTGAGACGTATAATACATTTTTATTTTAGGTGGTCCAAACTTTTTCCAGCAGTGTACATATTTTTTTTCCAGCATGTTATATTTTAAGTCTATGCATGTTCAAACACAAGCTGAAGTAGCACTCTGATTGCGTGCTCATGCTATTCTGTTCAGAGAAGTATATGCTTGTTCAAGGCATCGTCCTTTACAAATTTTGCGATAATTTTTCAATAATAAAGTAAATATTTTTAGCTTTAATATATAAACAATATAAATACGCTAGCACTTTAAATTTTTAGCGAACGAAAAAATCGATGAGTGAAATTTGAGTATTTAACACAATAATATATTTCCCACCCTTACAGCCAAATTAGCGCCCCGGACAAATGTCCGGGTTGCCCGCCCCTAGAGCGGGCTCTTATGGAAGCGTCGAGGATTTAATTAATTTAATGATAAATATCATTCCCGCTAAATAATCCAAGGATTCCCCGTAAGTGGCAAAGGACTAGCCACTTCTCATACACATTCACTCATACTTAGCCAATATACACTTAATGTGACTACTACATTCTCTGTACAATCAAGGGAGCTTTCAAAAGATCATTTAGAGCGCAGTGGATTTGACGGTATACATACGTTACATATAATAGTTCTTGGTTTATTTTTTGTGTTTTCTTCTTTAATTAAAAGTAGTATATATGCATATATACTCTTTACAATGAAACTTCACCATTAGTACATAATTAAGGTGTTGAACATGCCAAATTTCAGGCTGCCAAGGATTATTGCGATGGAAATTATTAAACGAGACAGTTTTGGGTTCGTGAAATAAATAATTATATTTTGAAATTCAATTTGGGAGACACGTTAAACGTTCAAAATATTCACATCTGGGTGGACAAATTACCTTTGGTTAGGGAGGCATCAACAGAGCATTATAAAATAAAGTTTTTAGAGGATACTAATAACTCTAGCAGGTATATGTTAGGTAAAGAATTATGTTATAGTATGACCTCTAATTATTTATACAGTACCTTAACGTTATCAAGTGTAAGAATTACATTTAAAATTAGAGGAGAGCTATTGCATCTCGGCTACGCCCGAATCAAGTTTGCCATTCAAACGAAATTGAAATTTACACCAATTCCTTGCGGTATGTAGCAGATATTGAGAAGTAAGGTTGCAGTTTTTTAAAAGTGAAAATATTGATAAAATTTATATATTGGATCTATTAAATGGGAGTAATTGGAAGTTGTTGGCTAACTGCTGTAGAAATGCATTGGATCTTAGAACTAGAATATTGCATTATTAATGTTTCGTTTTGAAAGTAATGTAATGATAGAAATTGTTTTACAGGAAAGTGGTAATAATAATTAAAAAATAAAGGAAATAAAAAAATAAGGGAGAAAAAAAATTATTTTATTTTGACATTTTTATTATTTCTTAAAGATTTCATTTTTATTTAAATAGAATTATCTATATTTCTTTGTTTTGATTCTAAAATCTTTATAAACTTTAAATACTAAATATACAATTAGACTCCTTAGACAGCTTAGGCCATTCATTATGTCTTTACATATTTAGAATACATTCAATTATCTATATTAATTTAATAATAGTAATAATAAATAATAATTAATACAATTAATGTAAAAAGTATAAATATATTCAATAAAGACTTCTCTATCTATATATATATGTATGTCTTTTTATTATTTCCATTTTATATATTGTTTTTTACATATTTTTTTTAATATGTACGTTAATACCAAGTAAGTTTTGAACAAAAATTATCTCATTCATGTCTGGTAAATATATTATATATGTAAATATCTATTGTTTACCTGGCCTATAAAAAAAAAGGTATTTGATAGTGGATGAAATCGTAGATATTAATTGATAATGCAAGTGAATTCAAATCTCAATTACGAAAAATAAATAAATTTACTGAAATAATAAGATTTTTATGCAACATATTTGTCGTTTATTGAAAATTTTTATTCATTTAATTTAAAATTGCCACAGGTTGTTTTCCCCCATTAATATTGTATGTAATGAATATAAATATGTGCTTCCTTCAAATTATTTATTGGAATGTTATTAAATGAATAGAATTAATAAGAGTAATTGATTAAAAACTTGTGTTATTTATATTGGAATGTTTCATTTTGTATTAGATATTTATTTCATTTTAAACAAAACGTCATAAAATTGTTAGCATTTTTTATAATGTACCATTTAATAATTGGTAGTGAATACTTTATTGTTTCAAAACTTTATTGCACTTTTTCCTTTTGTTGGCACTACAAAATAAAATGGTAATGCAGGAAATTAAACATTCCATACTTATGTGCAATATGCCATGCACTAACTTTTGGCAATAATTATTCAATTATTATAAATTAAAAAAAATAAAAGATTATATAATAGAATGAAATATGTATTTATTTAATGCAAATGTATCTATTAATTAGTATTGTTCAGATAGCATTAAACAATAATTCTGGCAAAAAAAAAATATTCTAAACTGTAATCAAATAAATTGTATGGATTGAAAAATTATCCCAAAATGAATTACTTATATTTAAAAAAAAAATGTATTGCAAATATGATTTGTGTGGCATTAATTATTTATTTCTGAAGTCGAGGTATTTGTTTAATGAAAAAGAAATTCTGGAGCAGTATTCGTTTTATGGAACAATGGCTCAATAGAAAAAGGATCCCCAACCTTTTGTCCGCTGGACGGGCCCGGCCCATGGTACCACTTCTTTCACTGATATTGTTTTTGAAAATAAGTTATTTTTAAAATCTTTGATTATTTTGAGAGTAGATATGAGATCAAAGAGAGCTGACCTTCAAAAAGCGTAGAGAGCCTGACATGAGCCATGGCTAAACGGAAGGAATCTGCACTAATCACTATCTCATGAAGCGTGGCCTCTGCTCAGGACAAATTGCGACTCTAGAATAGTAATAATTTCTAATACTGCGAAATTTTTACAAAATTAAGGTAATATAAATAATTATAAGTATGATTAGGGAGAGACTGGCAAATCAAAACCAGAGAGGTTACGACGAAGGAATCTAATTTTATACATATATAATATCCCAATAAACTCGCTTTCTGATGATGGCTTCTGTAGTTAATTTCACCCTTGTTTTAATATAACGCTTTCCATACCAATAACCGACCACATAGTGATGTCGAACAAATGTGTAAGAATTGGCACAGCAAATAT